>QXTE01000219.1:2395587-2452029 GCA_003942145.1 Platysternon megacephalum | reverse complement strand
CCCCTGCCCCCTGACAGGCCCCCTGGGACCCCACGCCTATCCAACCCCCCCTGTTCCCCGTCTCCTGGCCCCCATCCACACCCCCGCCCCCGACAGGTCCCCTGGAAACCCCACGCTTATGCAACCCCCCTGTTCCCCATCCCCTGACCACCCCTCCCCCTGAACCTCTGCCCCATCCAACTGCCCCCCGCTCCCTGTCCCCTGACTGCCTTCCGAGACCCTCCACCCCTTATCCAAACCCCCGACCCCCTTACCATGCCACTCAGAGCAGCATGTCTGGCAGCCGTGCCGCCCGGCCGGAGCTAGACATGCTGCCGCTCTGCTCTGCAGGAGCTCGCAGCCCCGCCGCCCAGAGCTCTGCCCGTGCGGCGGTGTGGCTGCAGGGGAGGGGGAACAGCAGGGGAGGGGCCGGGGGCTAGCCTCCCTGGCTGGGAGCTCAAGGGCCTGGCAGGACGGGCCCGCAGGCCGTAGTTTGCCCACCTCTGGCTTAGAATGTCCTTCTGCAGAGAAGGCCATTGGTAGTGTGGAAGGTAGGAAGCCCTAGAAACTGTTCTGGGGGAAACATTTATTTTACAGCATCCTACAAACATCTCTTACAGGTGAAAGGACAGGCCAACATTGAGCAAGAAATCTTAAGTGTTGGTTAATAGTTTTCATAACGTTTTAATATCTTTCCTCATAACTGTTCTGACTTTTGCATTTCAGTCTACAGGGTGCTCAGATCAAATCATAACCATAAAAACCTCTTCAAATAGAAAGAAAAATGTCACGGAAGGGCTCCAAGGAAACCAAGAAAGCAAATATCTCCAGTTCCCTGGAGTCTGAAGATATTAGTTTAGAGACTACAGTACCAACAGATGACATTTCCTCTTCTGAAGAGAGAGAAGGTACCACCAAAATCACTAGGCAACTGATTGAACGGAAGGAATTGCTTCATAATCTACAATTGCTGAAAATAGAGTTATCTCAGAAAAACTTAATGATTGACAACTTGAAAGTGGAATATCTGACCAAAGTAAGAAAGTATCTGATTATATATATGTGCACCCTATTCCAGAACAACTGCTTATATAAAGTACTTTTCTATACTTACTTCCTCATTCATGGTTCTTGAATAACTTCAATTTACAAATCAACTTCAGTTGCTCTAACTGAAATCAGGTTGGATACAGTACAGAAGTGAAAATGTGAGCTTTCTCTTGCAATGTGCATCAGCCCTGCGGAAATCTCTAGCAACCTGTGAACCCCTTTAACAACCTGTGAACCCCTTTCACTAAAATGTCAAGTCTCATGAACCCCTTCCTAAAAATGAATATTTCCAGGGATTTTCTCCTTTACCTGAGTATAAATGATAAAAGCAGTGATCTTGGAAATATAAAATTTGTTTTTATGACATGCTTATTACACACCATTATTATTTATAATTACAGTATTTTTATTACATTATGAAAACGGCAACACTCTTCCAAGATCTCACTTTCATAGCTTGCATCACTTTGAATAAGCCTGTTATAAGACAAGGCTCCTATGTTTCATCAAGGAGTATCAGATGTGAAACAGCATGAAGGTATTTAAGAAGCCAACTCAAAGAGTTCCTTCTACACAAGCATTCAGGTGTTGAGCAGTCCAGGCAAACAACGCATGTTACAACAAAGCTTAAATTTGTTCTTCATAATAATTTTAAAAACAATACTAGCTGCCTGTTTAATTTTAAAAACAGCAAAAAAATATCCACCTCTCTTTCCATTTCTTATAAGAAGTCTTGAAGTTTAAATCTCCCCAGTGTGATAAACTTGCTTTGATCTGCTTAGCTCTTGGAAGTCCAGGGGCTGCTGGCCTTGTGCTGCCTGGGTCCCTGGGGACAGCTCTGTCCACCATTAGGGAATTTTTCCCCGAGAACCCCCTGTAACATTTTGTGAACCCCCAGGGGTTCACGAACCCCAGTTTGGGAACCACTGCTCTAGGGGTACGAGTTCACTTTCATTCTTGACTTAATACTTCTTAGCACTTTCAGAGTACTGTACCAACTTTAATTTTCCATAATATTCCTGTAGGGTAGGTACCAAAATATCTTCCCTGTTTTTTATAGAAGGTAAAAGATGGGGAAATTGAGACGTGAAGGAATTATTTGACTTCCCAAGGATACATCTTTAGTAAAAACAGAGCTGGGGTTAGAACTTGGGAATTCTTGTGACAATACTTTAGTCTTGTGCTTATTACAGTCTAAACCAAAGAAAATACTAGTCCCCAGGCACTCTTACCATTCAAAGTCAAGAATTCTTTGTCAGCCTCTCCAAACACACAGACACACACTACAGAGGGTTATCACTGATACATTTTTTATTTTTCTGTAGTAAATGCAAGGGAGTTAAGGGATCACCAGCCTGAAAAGGTTAAGAAACACTGAATTGTAGACCTTTGAGTGGTCTTCAAATGAGAACAGCTTGTCTATGGAAATGTGGACTGACTTAGAATCAGCAACTTAGAAGTGAGAGATTCTATATCTTGTCCCATCTCATTTACAAGAAGTGTGGGGAGGGAAGCTGAGGTAGGGGGAATGCCTTACTACAGTAATGTATAGTTTTATTATTGTTACCTTTATCCTAGAACTTGTCTACACTTACAGCGGTGAAGCTGCACTTGTACAAGTGTGCCCCTGTAGCACTTAATGAAGATGCTACCTATGCTGACGGGAGAGCTTCTCCCGTCGGCGCAGGTACTCCACCTTCCTGCGAGGCAGTAGGTGTGTCGACGGGAGAAGCCCTGTCTATGCAGGGAGTTTGGTCAGTATAGCTGTGTCACTCAGGGGTGTGGATTTTCCACATCCCTGAGCAACTGTAGTTATACTGACATAAGTTCATATCTGTTTATAACTTGCACTTGTCTGTACATTGAATTTAGGCCAAATCCTGCAATCAAATCTGAGCAAGCAGATGCCTCGGCCTTTGTGAATCCAATTATAGAATTGGAGCTTTACTTTGTAGGTACTTTGGGACAGGTATAATTTCTTTTTCTTTTGGCAGGTGTCTTTAGAACATTTTGGGGTTTTCTTAAAACAATCAGAATAGCAGTCTCCTGACTAATTCAGACCCCTGCTATTTTTCTTAATTCTTTTAGTGAAAGATAGAATAGGGTATAGCTTTGATCAGAAAATGTTTCAGGAGAAGTTAGCAAGATAAGCCATCTTTCTCTTTTATCTTTAATTGCTTTTAGATTGAAGAGCTAGAAGAGAAGCTTAATGATACAATCCACCAGAAGCAGCTGTTATCTTTACGACTAGACAACCAGTTGGCATTACAGCAAGAAGATGCCAGGTATGAGAATAAACAAACCAACTTCAGCATTAATATGTATTATTGATCTAAATGCAGTGGTAGGGAATAAAACATGACAGGATGTAGGTTACTGGAAGAGCAGCTTTACTATAGGTTGTATAAGCCTTTCCAGTCTAAACCTTCATCTAAAACTCCTAACTGTAACTTGCTGAAACTTTCACTACTAGCCCTGACTGAACCTAAATTGTACTTGAAACTTTACTATAAGTAAGAATCTCTGCTGTTTTGAGAACAAAGGGCTCGAGTAGGAGGAATACTTTCCCCACTTAAAAAATAATATATTTGCAACTGTCTTTTAACAATTCTATATTCTGAATGCCTTGGGGAGATGGGAGGGAATGACGTTTAGAAAACTGTCATTTGGCTCTGAAAGAGCCCTCCTTGAGCAGAAGTGCTTCTAGTGTTTGGGTAAATATTGATTTTGACTTGAGTCTTCTGATACATTACAAATTGCCTAGAACCTAAAGCTAGATTTAGTAACGTGCTATTGACAAAATACCTCATTAAGGAGTTCTGTTCTCACATCTTCTACCGACTGGTCTTAAGAAGGATTGTGAAGTGTGATATCTTATTTAGTGAAGTCTCGCAACACAACAGGAGATACACAAACTCAAGCACAGAAAAGTTGTGACTTTCTGCAAGTCTCTTTCTGTAGAAGATTTGTTACTTCTGGTGGAATTCTGCACCAAAAAATTAAAAATTTTGCACACAATATTTTAAAATTCTGCAAAATTCTGCATATTTTATTTGTCAAAATAACACAATATAATCACACTAGTTTCAATTATTTTTGGTCATTTATTTCAAAATATCTGTCAGCAAGTATGTCTGTAACAATACAGACAACAAAAAAGATTCAGGAAATGCTTTTTGACAAATAGATTCCTTACTAGGCATATTAATACAGAACTCTTGAGTAATAATTCATTTAAACTAGAATGCAGAACCGTATTTCCTCACCCCTCAGAAGCAGTGCAAAGGCTTGGGAGAGTCGGGTAACGGAGCAGCTGAGGGAGAGGGAAGTAAATTGCTGGGAAGGAACCTGGGTGTGAACTTGGAGTGTTGTTGGGTATGGGTGGGAAAAAAGAATAGAACAGGTTTTTTGGGGGGGTGGGGGTGGGAAGAGATTGTTAGGAAGCTTCCCGCATGTAGACCCTGGCTGACCCCTAGCCTCTCCTATTCAGTCAGGCACATCTGCCCCTGTCCCCATGCATCTCTGTGCCCTCACCCAGCCACTCCCCTGTCCCTATGTCCCTGTACCCCTTGTCCCTGTATCTCTGTGTCCAGGGGTGCTGGAACAATTTTTACAGTGGGGGTGCTGAGAACCATTGAATCAAACTAAACCCTGTATATAATAGAAACTACTTCAAGGCAGGGGGTGCGGTAGCACACCTAGTTCCCAGCACCTATGTCTGTGCCCTCACCCAGCCACTCCCCTGTCCCTATGTAGCTCTTCACCCCCTCCCCCGTGTCTCTGTACCTCCCCCCTGTGGCCTTATGCCTCCACTCCCATTCAGCCCCTGCCTGTCCTCCCCCACTAGCCCTTATGTGCCCCTGTCTGACCTCCCCCAGCACCCTACACTGTCTGTCTCCCCATGCCCCCTGTTTTCTGACCTGGCCACAGGCGCTGTGAAGAAGGCAGGCTTTCTCTTCCTTATCTGGCTGTGAGCTGCTGCTTTGTTCTATTGCCATAGCGCCCTCTGGTGGGCGAAAGGCGGAACTGCAGCAACGTTTTGGCAGAAGCTGTTTTTGGCGCAAAAAATTTGAAATCTGTGGAGCTCATTAATTATGCATGTGTGCAGTAGCACAGAATTCCCCCAGGAGTAATTTGTGGCAGAACTGGTCTCAGATATAAGAGCACAGTGGCTCTTGGAAAAATGTCTTCCAATTGTGTGCTTAGTTGTGCCATCTTATGCTTATCTAAGTTTTGTCAAGTGCTCTGGCATCTGTACAGATGAAAAAGTGGTATGTACTGTACAAATTATTAGGCCCAGAGACCTAAAACAGTTTAGTGACTTAGATGCTTATCCAAAGTGGAAAAACATTCTTTCTTCTGTCCTCCTCTGTCTACTACCCTAAGATCCTGCCCATCAATAACTTATGCTTATCTTTCTTCAGAACATATCCCTTTTGTGGACTAGCCTTGCTTTATTGAACCTCAAAAAATATGCTGGATCAAGATTTATCTTGAAACCTTATACACCAACCCCATTAAACCTTTTTGGGTGCTTGTTTAAAAAACAAAACAGGGTAGTCCGTCGTCCTCCCCCCCCCCCCCCCCAAAAAAAAAACCTTCCTGAAAGAACAGTTTAGATTGAAAGTGTTTTTCAGTGGAGTTCAACCAAAATACAAAAGAAGTAAGCTTTCTTTACAACAATTGTGGACCTACAAAAACATATACAAACAAACAAACTCTCTTCAATGTTCAAATGTTTGGAAGTGAACAGGTAAGGGATTCAACGAGTTTTCCAATGGCGAATAATCCTTCATCACTCATGATCAGCCTACCTAACTTTAGGTAGTAACATTTTAAAAAGTCTGTTGGTAGCATATTAACATTTGTGGAGATTGGAGTGAAGGTTCCTTGTTTGAGTGTGATTTCTAAGAATCTTGATGAGTGCATTATGATGGCTGTATGTTGGAAGTGACACGCAGTCTGTTGTGGAGGTTGTCTCTGTGAGTGTGATTATATTTGGATGTTACGGTGTGAATTGAAGTTATTTGGATGTTAATGTTGCTTTAACTAGAGATGTCTTAGGCTTTGTCTACACTGGAACTTCGTTGGTGTTTAAACGACAAAAGTTTTACTGATGAAAAGCGCCGGTGTGAACAGCGCTTTGTCGGCAGGAGTGCTCTTGTGAGGGGGTGGAAGTCTTTTTATCGTCAGGAGAGCTTTCTCCTGCTGACAAACAGCAGCTACACTGCGCGCCTTTTAGCAGCATGGCTGTGGCGGCACAGCCATGTCGCTAAAAGCAAGGTAATGTAGACAGAGCCTTACTTTCTTACGGTTTGTGTTTGAAAGGCAATATGCTTGTGCAATCTTAATTCTAGTTAACAAAGATTTTTTTGTTTGTTTTTTGTAGGATTAAATTAATTGTGAACTCTTGTTCTTATCTGTAAAATTAGGATAATAATTATTTGCCTACCTCAAGTATTCTGAGGATTGATTAGTTAGGAAACAGAAATACTTTAGACATGTTTATCATAATTTTCTGATATATTTACGTAGAAAACATCAAGAGCTAATGAAACAGGAAATGGAAACCATTTTAATGAGGCAAAAACAGCTAGAAGAAACAAATCATCAGTTAAGGGAGCGGGCTGGAGATATCCGTCGCAGCTTGCGTGACTTGGAATTGACCGAAGATTATTATGATAAATTGAAATCTCTTCCTGAAGATGAGCTTTCTATCCCTGAATATGTTTCTGTGAGTACTATGTGTTCTGTATTGCTATTCAGAATATAAATTATCATGGTTTAGTAACCTGTTTGTAAAGGTTTTAATGAGTACCTTGATCTACTCTTTCTGACTCAGTGTACCTGTGAAGAAAGCAGGGAGAAACCTTTAAAACTCAGGTTGTTCCACCTCCACCCCCACCTCTTCCTAATATAATTCAGTCATTAAAAGTGGCATCCAAGTGGAAAGAAGAAGCCTTTTAAACCCAATCTTTAATGCCTAGTAGTTTGAAATGACGAGAACGAGAAGTGGATGAGATTTGTTTTACTTGCATGATAGGCAGCAGGGAGGTTAAGTGGCAAAGGAAGGAACAGGGTGAGCATATGAGTTTGAAACACACAAACTTCCTGGAACAACAATCCATCTTCTCGTTCAGTTATTCTGCCCTGTTAGAATCTAAACAGTGCAGAGATGAAGGATCTTTCCTTGGATTCGTAAGAACATAAGAACTGTGGAACTCTCTGCCAGAGGATGTTGTGAAGGCCAAAACTATAACAGGGTTCAAAAAAGAACTAGATAAGTTCCTGGAGGATAGGTCCATCAATGGCTATTAGCCAAGATGGGCAGGGATGGAACACCATGCTCTTGAGTGTCCCTAGCCTTTGTTTGCCAGAGGATCGGAATGGATGACAGGGGATATATCATTGATGATTGCCCATTCTGTTCATTCCCTCTGAAGCACCTGGCATTGGCCACGGTCAGAAGGCAGGATACTGGGCTAAATGGACCATTGGTCTGACCCAGTATGGCTGTTCTTATATGATGTAGTCCTTAGTCAGTAAATTTTCTATACCAGGCTTACAGCAGAAAGTATCTTTTAGTTAAGTTTATTCTATCTAGATTTTGAACTAAAGGATATCACAAGTTTAAATTCTAGTATTTTATAGGTTAATATAGATAGCAGACATTAGCTCAGGGATTCTCAAACTGGTGGTCGTGACCCTGCACGGTCACATGGTGGTTACATGGGGGTCGTGAGCTATCAGCTCTGTGGGGCTGACAGCTCCCATTAAATTACTCCCCCCCCCCCATTTTTAATGTATAAGGGGGGTCATGCTTAGGGGCTTGCTATGTGAAAGGGGTCACCAATACAAATAGTCTGAAAACCACTGCTTTAGCTAGTAAGTTGAATGTTTTGTTTTGGTTAGTGTTAACATTTTTTCCACAAGGTGGTGCTACAGTGATATTTTGCTGTTGCACAGAGCATGTAACCAACATTTTAAATGTAATTTTCAAATAGTTCTAAAAGAATTCAGGAACTTTACAATTATGTGCTTTCCTTACTATAGGTTCTACAGGTCAGGTAAGTCCCATTTATTCATGACATTGCATGGAAGTTTCTAAAGTTTTATAAAGGTAATAGACACCTGTTGTGGATCAAGTACAGACAGGACAGAAGTACCAGCAGATCTGTATTTCCAGACACACAATGTCAACAAGGAGAAAAAAACCCTATAAACCTTAAATTACATTTTTCTTCTGAAAAGTGTCTATGTATAAATTACATCGGTGTGCTCAAAAATTTGTGTGTACTGAGTATTATGTGCTTGCTTTAGTGACTAAAATATAAATTTTGCTATTCTTGTCATCTCTGCATACTTCTGTTCCTCATGCACAGTAAACAAAATTATTTCCTCACTTTCACCTGTGAAATCCCATTGTTTTCATTGTGTTTGCACAGAACTTGAATAAACTAAGGTTAGAATTGGTCATGTAGAATTTTTATTATCCGAACAGGAAAAAATGCAGTCTTAACTGACATCCCACAGCTTGTGGCAGCTTGAGTTTCTAGGACTGCAGCTAGCGAAACCATCTTAAACACAGTAAATGTGGAACCCCACAATACTTTATTAGTTTTTTCAGAGACTAACTGAATTTTAAGAGAATCTTGTAGCTTTTCCAACATAGAGACTAGCCTGGACATTCAAAATTTTCTGTTGGCTTTCCCCTGCCCTAACCCTGCAAAATAAATTTTGGAAAGTATATTAATGCATCTAAATTGCTGTGCCGGGGACAACGAGAAACAGACTTTCAGCCCAGTGGTTAGTGTACTCACACAGGGTGTGGGAGACAGCTGGTTCAAGGCCCCCTCTGCCTGATGAAGAGAAGGGATTTGAACAGTGTTCTGCCCCCTGTCACATGAGTTCCCTAATGACTGGGCTATGGAATATTCTGATGTGGGGCTCCCTCAGTCTCTCCTGTTGAGCTGTTCCATTTTTGATAAATAAATAAATAAATAGACGTTGGAGCAGGGGGACTAATCCTGAGTTTCCCACCTCCCAGGTGAGTGCCCTTCCTACCAGGCAAAAGTCATTCTCACACTCTCTGCCTCAATGATTAAGTAGTTATACACAGTGGAACAGTTTCAAGAGTAGCGATTAAGGGAGCCTCACCTGAGAATATCTCATAACCCAGTGGTTAGGGCACTCACCTGAGAAGTGGCAGACTCCTGTTCAAATCCATTTTCCTCATCAGCAGGGGGCTGGCCTGAACCACATCCTGGGTGAGTTCCCTAACCACTAGGCTAAAAGTTATGAGGGAGTGCCTCCTCCTTCTCTTGTTGCATGTGGAGTGAGACTGTCTCTGAGCATGCCTACTGGATTGAGTCCTCCATGCAAGTTAGGCGTTCTTCGGCTTATCTTCCCCCAGTTTGTGACTTGTTCTGGGGCTTAGGCAGCCAGCCACCTGAAGCGAGGCTGCAGTATGCATGCCTAAAGGCAGAAACATTGGTACCCAGGGAACTTTTTTTGCAAAAATTTAGGCACCAAACAAGTTTAGGCACCTGTGGGGTTAGGAGGCATTTGAGCAGGAATTTTGTGAATATCAGTAGCTGCCTAAGGCTTTGTCTACACTACGCAGGTTTTAGCGACATGGCTGAGTCTCAGATTTAGGTGCCAAAGTGGCAGTTAAGTGCCTGAGTTCCTTTTTGAATTTAGCCTTGTTTACCTTCACAAGGTAAAAGGAATATAATAAATAAATGTGACTTACTTGACCCAAGGAGGCCAGTTCTAGTCTGCAGCAGGTCTCTAGAATGGCTCTAATGACACTATATGTACCATCACATGGAGGACTTAAATAAAAATACAGGCATGTTTTAATCCCCACTTGTTTGCTGATAATTAGACATAATTCCAAAGTTGGACTTGTTTTAAAAAAACCCAACTATTCACAGATTTTATATATATTCACATATAAAAAATGTGTGTATGTATAATATATAAAGAACTTCAGGACTTCGAAGGTGATTGCTTTGAAACAGATCACTTCATCTTTCAAAATGTAGGGGAGAAATAAAGTTTGACTGAAGGTGGATAGTTAAATAACTGTGGTGCCAACCTGTGTGCGTGTACATGTATGGAGTGCCACTGCATGAGCAAATAGTGCATTCCACCATTCTCTATATTTAATTTGTAGCTTTTTCAAACCACATAGTTACGATCCCAGGAGTATTGATATAGAAAAACAGATATATATATATATAATGCACAGATTTGTGCATTTAAAAAAATATATTTTGTATGATTTTTAAAAAGGCCTAGTTGACTTAGGCTAAAGCCCTTTCAGTAAGGGCTTTTAAAGCCTGCTGTAAGAAATCTTTGAAAATAAATTTTATAATGGGATCACTGGTAAGGCCGTTCACCATAGAAAAGGGAGTTTGTCAGAATACAAACTACAGGGTGTAATTAATCTTGTACATGTTATAAATGAGAAGCTGGAAAAAAAGAGATCTCATCACGATGATTGGAAGCATTACTTATAAATGCTTGACAATGCTCATTCTAAAGTAGAGCCCATTGGAATTCTTATTTCTTTGGAAGCTGACTTTCCCTTTTTCTTTCTTTTCTCAAATTTAAATAGGTGAGCATCAACATTTTGGGAGTCAATATTTTACTTTGGAACTTCTTTCAATAAACATCCCAGTGACTGGTCACCCTCCTCTTTCTTTCTTTCTTGCTTTCTCTAACACTTGCAGCAGAAGGAAATGGAGGATAATTCATATCCCCTCTGTGCATCTACAAAGTAGTGCTTTTAGCAGTGTTGGCGATTGTGTGACTGACAGGGATTATGATTTTGATCCTCATTGGCTTCACCTGGCATGATGAATAACAATATTTCTGTTCAGAAGTGGTGAGGGGAGAAGGGGTAATGTTGATTTTAAACTTGATGAGATAATTTTTAGAAATATGAAGGGAATATGTGAGGATCATGAGCCACATCAACTGCTTTATGTTAGTTGCGTGTTCAATGGTTGAATGAACATAAAATGGAGTAAGAGAAGCTACTATTGTGGTACTCTACTCTGTTGCATCTAATTAGTATGAATGCTTAGTGTGGAAAGAATAAAAACAAGGAACAAAAAATTGAGTCGGAAAGACTATTGAATACAAACAGTGGCCATGTCTACAATGCGATCAATGCAGCAGTGTTGATTTAGTGGGTCTGGTGAACATACGCTAAGTCGATGGGAGACTACTCTCCCATTGAAGTCTGTACTCCTTCTCCCTGAGAGGCGAAAGCTATGTCAACAGGAGAGTGTCTCCCATCGACATAGGTTGACTTATAGTGGTGTCTACACTGTGCCAAGTTACATCAACTTAAGTTACATAACTTACGTAACTGAAATAGCATAACTTAGATTGATTTACAGCGTTAGTGTAGATCAGCCCAGTGTAATAGAGTAGTACATGTAAAAAGTTGTGTAGTAAGTAATGTATGTGTTAATAGAAAGTATTAACTTTTCTGTAAAACAAATATGAGATTTTTAAGTTAGTGGCATAAAATGTTTTAATGGTTCTCTTACTAGAATTTATTTGTTTTTTTGCTAATTTCGAGGGCGTTTAATATCTGCATTTTTGAGGAGTGACAGTGTTTGCTTTCTTTTCTAGATTCGATTCTATGAAGTAGTCCATCCGTTAAGAAAAGAAGTAAATGAACTACAGATGAAAAAAGACAGCCTATCAGAAGACCTAAGTTATTACAAGTCCCAGTTGAAGTGTGTGATGGAGGTTTGTATGCTTTAGTAACCCAGCTATGAAAATGAGTAGTAAAATAACCCTGTTCTGTCAAGTGGGTACATTTCCATTCCAGTTACCTTTCAGATCAGGTAGGAGACTAGAGGTTTAATAGTGGGGCATTAATTTTTTTAATACTTGCAAAGCAGTTGTTTTCTCACAATATTAATTTGCTTAATATTTGTACTAATAATGAAAATCTGTATCTCTGTCATCGGGTGCATATTTAATGAAAATTTAGAAAACTTTGACCGATATTCTGTTTGGAAACACATTTGCTGTACTGTCACATTTACCTCTTTTTATTTATTTTTTTAATTTCCTTGGTTTTATTCTTTCCCTATTTTTATTTATTGCTAAAGACTTGAAAACAGTATTGCGGTGCTTTGATGTTCACCTGCTCTTGCTATTTGTTCCTCAACTGAAATAATAATCTTTATGATCTCAAACTGGACCCCATAGCAATTAATTGTGATGCCACAAATAAAAGACTGACTACAATTAAGGAACAAGTTATTCAATTTTACTTTAAATCATGTTGTCTTTCTTCTAGTAAAGAATGGGAAGAGACTGGAAAAAAAAGGAGAAATATCTTTTTTTTCCAAAGTACACCTCTACCATATAATGCGGTCCTTGGGAACCAAAAAATCTCACTGCCTTATAGGTGAGACCGCATTATATTGGGTTCGGGCCGGTACAGCGTACCGGCAAGAGCCGGTATGCCGTGCCGGACTGGACCGGCTTCCCCGGCGGTGATTTAAAGGGCCCGGTGCTCCAGCCACTGCGGGGAGCCCCGGGCTTCCCGCTGCTTTACCGCATTATATCCGATTTCGTGTTCTATCGGGTCGTGTTCTATCGGGGTAGAGGTGTATATTGAAACACTGGCTGCGCTCAATATCATAAAATTTCTTTTTAAAGAATACATCTAAGATTTACACTGTTGTGCACAAAGCTGGAATTAAGATAATTGCATCACTGTAGTTAAGGTTGCGACAACACATTTTCTTTTCCAAATCCTTGATAATAGTTGCTTAGGCTGACTCATTTTACCTTTTCCCCCTGAAACTTTTCATGGCTGGCTCAGCCTATAAGTGTGTGTTTTGGGAAAATTAAAGCACTGTCTGTTCTTGAGTTATCACAATGTCTTATTTTATTTTATAAATGGACATTAAAAATGGCTTTTGTACTTGGCTAACTTGTAAATTATTGATTTTAAAATTTCAGCGATATAGACGTGTGAACCAGTGTTTTTTCTACCTTGTTTGAAGAAATTTGTGTTTTAAATTACTCTAAAGAGATTTGAAAATAACAACAATGTATTGTGCATGCACAGCATTTCTCTACCCCCCTCTTACTTCACCTTCCCTCCCCTTCAAAAAATGCAACCGCCTCTTTTTCTCCTTAAAGAACATCCATCACTGTGTACTTAATATATTCACATTCAAATAATTATAGGTGTAGGTACTTAAATGTAGTAGTGTTTAAAACACCCTTGAGACAAGAGAGAGACTAAAACTTTTATAATGATATCCAATTAAGGACCTTATCCTGTGAAATACTGAACACCCTTCTCACTCATTTGACTTAAAAATTTACTAAAGAAATAGAATTAACTTTAAAAAAAGTGAAATAATGCCTTTCATGATCATTTAGTATTACTTCCATAGTTTAACTTTTTCCTGTCTTTAGATACTATACCTATGCAAATGAAAAACGTCTCTTAAGGTTCTGCTGTCTGTAAAATATTTTCTCTCCTTCTAGTTTAACTAGGCACATTATAAACCAGAAGTTCAATCTTTGTTTAAATTATGGAGGAAATTTAGTAGTTACGGAAATTGGAGTTAATTTCATACATTTAACCTCAGTCATGATCTGTATGAATCATACTGTTTCAGTCCAAGGCCTGGCTTGAACAGACACTGCCACTTATGGGGGCAAATTCAACTGTGAATTAAATGTTTCCATAAAGGGATAAGAATGATAAAGTTTAAGTTGCATCTCCCTGTTACTTGGTTTTTCCTTTCCTACATCCTTATACTCATTTTATGTGCAGTCAATGCCAGATTGGTACAGTTTTCACAATCACTTGTTTTCTGACCACCTTAAATCTGACCTGAATATACATCACCCATGAATTTGGAATTTGCACCCTTTCTCAGGTCTAAGCGTGATGGTTTTATGATGGAGACAAATGTTAGCTGGATAAGAGGTGGTGACAACCAAACATGTTTTGTTTGTGCTGGAATCATAATTTGAAAGCTCTTCCCCAATATGTTAACCCTTTCTGCTACTTAGCAATAAATTATCCCTTTTTTTAATACAATTAAAATTCTGAAAGGTAATCCAATTTCAGATGAATGCTACTAAAAATGGGATATGTTACAATAACTGCAGTAATATTAAAACATGTAATCAGTTTAAGCTTTATCATCTTAGATTTGTTTTCCCCTCACCACATGGTGGCAGCATCTATCTATCTATTGACTGACCATCCCAGGGGTTTGAAATCTATTGTTTTTCCTTTTATGCCAGTAATTAGAAAGCAGCATCCTGTCTATGTTGAATCAGGAATGTTGTATTTTACTGCCTGTACCCACATCACCATATTTAAATTGTAAGGCAGCTGGCTGGTGAGATTGAATGCCAAATAAGTTAAATATTGACAGGACAAAAGATCAAACAGTGGAATGTCACAAGAAAAAGGATTTCCCCCTGAGCAACTCTGATATGGCTAGCTATAAATATTGAATGTTCTTAGGTTTGGTAGCTGTCTGTGAGTCAGGTTAGATAATCTGTAGCATGCATTCTGTATTCATGCTTTCCTATAAATGAAGCAAGTTCCACAAAAACATGTTATGAACCGTGATATAATGCAATAGGTGGCTTAATGAAGCTAGGGCTGACATTCACTATTTGATTCATGGAAACATTTAGGATCTATATATTGAGCTTCAGGCAAGAAGTTTAAGATTAATTTAGTGATCTGCTGACTACCAGTGTGTTACCATATATTGTATTCTAAAGGGCTAAGAAAAAACAAGATCAGGAAAAATGCAGAATGAATATTGACAAAAGGATTAAGAGGAATAAAGGCTCCTAGAAATACCATTCAGGAAGTTATGCTTTAGGCAGACCAAGTTGTTGGAGTGAAATTTAATGGCCTGTGATACACAGGAGGTCAGACTAGATGATCTAAAGGTCCCTCTGACTTTAAATGCTATAAATCTATGAAACCTAACAGGGAAGAATGTGAGTGAGAAAGTAGCACGTTAATCAACTAATTAAAATAAGAAGAGGAAAAAAGTAGGCCAAATATATATAGCTCAATATTTCTTGACAGTGAAAGATCTATTAGGTTGTGATGTAGTCTGCCAAGAGAAGAGGTGGAAGCCCCATCATTCAGACACACAAAGCTAGACTACACATAATGCAACAAGTCTTTTTTGGTTTTATTCTCTCAGTTACCACATCATTAAGTCAAGTAAATATCAATGGAGATTTGATTATTTTAAAACGTGTTTTTACTTATAGAGCTATGAAGATGAGCGAAGAAGTCGTTCAGAGCTAGAAGTTAGATGTCAACGTTTGACACTGGAACTAGCAGATACCAAACAGATGATTCAGCAAGGTGACTACAGGCAGGAGAACTATGATAAAGTAAAACGGTCAGTGCATCTCCAGAGTACATATGCTCAATGATATTAATAGAAAATTATGTCAATATTTTTGTTAATCAAGGTGATAGCCCTTAATGTGAACTCCATTTTGTTATTTGACTCATGCCTGCTCACAAATATATTGTGGATAAATTATTCCTCAACTTGATAAGTAAATTGTCAGCTTATGGCGATGTCTGATTCCACAAGAAACACTGAACAACATTTTCAAACCTGGTTGCCTGAAGCTAGGTGCCTAAAGTTGAAGTGGCCTGTTTTTTCAGGAGGGCTAAGCAACCCGTTCCCAGTGAAGAAAAGAGCTGCAGGTGCTGAATGTTTTGGAAAATTAGACTACTTAAACAGAAATGGTCTGTTTATTCAAGTGTTCTGACTTTTCCAAAATATTCAGCATGTGCAGCTCTTGTCTTCTTCATTGGGATCTGGGGTTGCCTGGCCCTCCTGTAAAAATCAGTCTGCTTCTACTCAGGTACCTAAATACGATTTTTTTTTAGGAGCTTAGCTTTAGGCATCCTGGTTAGAAAATTTTGGCCCATGATTCTTTCCTATTTATTGAAGGACATGATAGAACCCTTCCTAATTTCCTTTAATCCATATAGTTAGTGTTGCATAGCATACTGGGTTCTTTTTATTTGCATTTCAGCTAAACAAATATTAATATTAGTTTAATAAAATACAGCTGTGTCCCAAAATGCTTCACAGAGTTAAGTAATAAAGGACTTTGTGCTCCCCTTCATGCTGCTAGAGGGAGAGATGCCTGCAAATCAATGCAAAGGGGCAGGCCTGGGGATCCACAGATTTGGAAACAGAGTTCCCCTGTGGGTTCCGGTGTGAGCACAGATTTAAAAGGTTCATTGTGAAGGGATCCTTATAGTTAGCTCAGGAAGCTATTTTTTCCCTTATTTCTAAAATGTAACTACTGGTGTTTGTTCATTTTGTGCTGTAAGTGCCTATCCTGTAAATTACAATTGCAAAATAATGCAAAAATATATGTATTTCAGCCCAACCCACAGATGAGCTTTGCTGTGTCCAGAAGGTTAATAAACCTGACCTCTGGCAGATCAGTGGGGTCTTAAGTTCCAACACTGAGGACTCCATACAGAAAAAACAACTTGTCATCAACCCCCCTCTTGTCTTGTTTACATTGAGCAAGATCAGGCACCTCTGCTGATCTTAAGTGTGGCAATACGTCATTGAGAGAGTTGATCTCTCCGATAGCCAGGTCTTGAACCATTCGTGGCTTATAAGTTAAAACTAGCAGTTTGCATTCTACCTGAAAGTTCACTGGAAACCAATATATGTCATGGATCACTGATCTAATGTGCTTCCAATATGCAACTCCATTTAATAAGCAAGTCGCATCATTTTTCACTAGCTTCAGCTTCTGAGAAGTTTTAGAGTGTTGCATAATGCAGAGTGCATTATAGCAATCTAATCTCAAGGTGACAAAGGTGTAAATAATTGTGGCAAAGTTTACATTTGGGAGAGTAGGTTGCAGTTATCTTGCTAAGTGCAGATGGTAAAAAAAGCACTCTTGGGCATGGGTACTGCCCAGGAATCCAGGAGTAGCACATGATCTAACTGTGTGTCCACATTGAACATCAGTTTTACAAAGTGGTCACACTCCCTCGGAGTTTTGCCAAGTCTTCTGGCTCCTTACCCTATTTGCCAACATTATGTCAGTCTTGTTTGGGTTACATTACAGTTGGCTAGTTTTCATCCCAGCCCCAAGCTGGCACTGAATAACTTGTTCCACTGCTCTGACTGGGTCAGATATTAGAGAGATGTAGACCTGGAGAATCATAGGCATGCTGAATGCATTATAACTCATGTCGCCTCACTAGCTTTCCCAGCAATATCATACATATGTTGAACAAGAGGATGATATAGCTCAGGGATCTGCAACCTTTGGCACGTGGCCCGCCAGGGTAAGCACTCTGGCGGGCCGGGCTGGTTTGTTTACCTGCCGCGTCCGCAGGTTTGGTCGATTGCGGCTCCCACTGGCCAAGGTTCGCCATCCCAGACCAATGGGGACCGCAGGAAGCGGCGGCCAGCAAATCCCTCGGCCCACGCCACTTCCCGCAGCCCCCATTGGCCTGGAGTGGCGAATCGCAGCCAGTGGGAGCCGCGATCGGCCAAACCTGCGGACGCGGCAGGTAAACAAATCGGCCCGGCCCGCCAGGGTGCTTACCCTGGCGAGCCATATGCCAAAGGTTGCCAATCCCTGATATAGCTCCATGTACCACTTTAGAAGAGAGAACCTTCAGGACAGAGGAACAATTGTTCACAACAATCCTTTGGGTTCTCTCAGGAAGATGGGGATGAAGTCACTCAAGCATTTTCATTCACTCTTGCAACTGTCTGCAAAAGAGTCAACCAGATGTCGTGGTCAGTGGTATCAAAGTCTTCTGACAGATTTAAAGAATAGGCATAGACACTTTATCATTGTCCATTGTTAAAAGGAGACAATAATATGGCCCAAAGTTAAATTTGAGAAACACAAAAGCAGAGCGAGAAGAGAAATGTAGTGTAGATATGTTTTCAGATGAGAAATATGAAAATAATTGAAAGTTGAATAGTAATAACGTGAAATGGCACAAGAAAGCAGTTCCAGATAACAGGAAATGAAGAAGTGAAGGACTTGCACTAATAGTGGCTACATTGAATGAAGGGAAAGAGACGCCAGTGTTAGATGAATACAGAGGATGGATGAAATTAAAGAGATACATGAGGTTTGAGGACTTATTTTCATTTCATTGAATGAATTTCATAATATTCTGGTTTTGTTTTAATAGTGAACGAGATGCATTTGAACATGAATTGTCAGAGCTCAGAAGAAAATATGAAATATTAGAAGTGTCGCACAAAGCACAAGCAAAAGAAAGAAATGACTTATCAAAAGAGGTAAACTTGTATTTCTTTGAGTGATTGTCTGCATGGATTCTATTCCTGGTGAAGTAGGATTATTTTTAAAAGCAGTGTCCATTGGGGCCATGCCTGCACACTACGTACCTTTATGCTCTCCCACCTGAGGACATAAAGGGTTGAGTGGGCCCAAACGCTCCTCAGTTCCTACCTGTTACAGCCAATGGCAGTGAAAGGGAACCCCATGCAGTGAAATTTTCCTTAGCCTTGTGTATATAATTTTCCTTAGCCTTGTGTATATTATTTAGTATAGTTATCATTGCTAGTATTGTTAATATTTTTTTTTCTTTTTTATTCTCCTGGCAAATAGATAAAGATATAATTAAGTTTCAGTTAGCCTAGAAGTCCCACCCACCCCTTTGTATAGGGGATGCTAGCATTATAGTAGAAGCCATGTCACTGGGGTTTAAGACATGTTCCTCATATGATTCTGTGATGTCTGTTAACAACAGACACTCTCAGTGCTCGCTCTGTCTTGGAGGAGGACATGTCCTTGAGCAATGTTCTATCTCGTTCATTCTCCAAATACGCTCAGAGCGAGGGAGGTGTGTCTGGAAATATTCCTGCTGTGGCAATCAATGCAAGCATCCTCATATACTGAGCAGAGCTACAGCCAGGCCTTTAGACATCAGATCTGCCTCTCTCTGTTAAGGTCCCATTGAGCCATGATTCCACTACTAGCTCCCAAGCCACATTCACTCAGAGGCTTTGTTTGGACCACTACATTGGCATCAATGTCTGGTAGGGGCAGAAAGGAGCACTGTTCCAAAGATGAGCCCAGATTCAGGTCACCATCCCTGGCACATGACAGATTGAGACCGAAGGATCACCATCTTCCAAGTCAGCACATACAATACCCTCTGAATAAGTGGTGCATGCTAACCTGGGTACCTCGAACCTTGTCACAGAATGATTCTGTGAAAATAGCCACAGCACCTTCCATTCGGTACTGACTACCTTTCTGATACCCGCTACCTTGGCACTGTCTGTCTTTGCACCTAAGCCATTCACTGTGACTTGGTAGAGGTCCCAATAACATAGTCACCTTTCTTGGAAAGAGTAAGGCTGGTGATAGCCAAACCACCAACTTCAGAATCAACTCAGAGGAGGTGTACTTTTCCTCCATTGCTATATCCTTTCACTCCAAAGAGGCTTGCCCTGCACATTAATGATGGTCTACTGGAGCCTACAAAAGACTGTCTTGCACAAACCTCTGTTCATCTTGGCCACATCAAAAAAAGAACTAAGGAGATATCAAGTCTCTGCTAAGGGATTTGACTGTTTATTTTTATTTGCATCTGACACAGGGTTCTTTTGTAATGGCAGCAGTTCAGGAAAGATCAAAACATTGGGGACCTCATAAATTCACACTGAGAGAAAAACATCCAAAGAAATTGGATATCTTTAGCAAGTGAATACACTCTCCAGATAAGGATGGCTAACTATCAGGCCTTCCTTTCTTAATATAATTTCTTAAACTGAACCATGTTGTCTCAATTTAAGAACACAAGAAGGAGATTCCTTCTGCCATGACAGATTTATAGTTTATTTTCTGCAAATCGCTACAGGCTATGCTGGATGCATTTAAAACTGCATTGTACACAGTGGCCACTGCAGTAGTCATGAGGAAGTCATGCCCTCAGTCCTTGGGGATCCTCTGGGAGGTACAGAAAACACCAGATCATCACCCGTTTGAGTGTAACAACTTGTTTAGCAATGGAACAGATGAGGACCTTCACTCCTTGAAGGATTCACTCCTCTGTCATACATTGTGTCACATGACCGGAATGTGGACAGTCAGGTCTAGTGGTTGGAGCGGGAGTTGGTAGCCAGGAATTGGAGCCCGGAGTCAGAACCAGGTTAACTAGAGTGAGGCAAGACTGGATTCAAGGCAGCAGCAAGGCTGAGAATAAACAGGCGCAGGAGCTATGACAGCCAAACAGGAAGTGTAGCCAGTCAGGCAGCCTTCTAATGACCAACTGCACTCGTTAGGTTGCTCAGAAACTGGTGCAGGCCCTGTTTTCTGACTGTACCCTTCCCTCCACTTGAGGGTGCTTCCTAGGGGCCTCAGCACTTGGGCTCTCAGGCTACTTCCGATAGATCTCTTGTAATAAGTCTAGGGTGTGGGTGTTCTCTACCGGTTCCCAAACCGCTCATCCAATCCATAGCCTTCCCATTCACCACATATTTGCGCCTTCCCCTAAGTCACCGACAGTGGATTTGATGGACCAAGTACTCCTCCTATCCATGGAATGTTATGGCACAGGGGGAGGGTGGGGGGAGGAGTTGGTTGCAGTGGTTTGGGTATGGGTTCTCGGTTTAGGGCTTTAAAACTGAGATGTAAAAGATGGGGTGGATCTTCAGGGACTCGAGCAGCTATTACCTGAAAGCCACTGGGTCACCCATTCTACAATCTTGAAAGCGCCCAGGCATTGGTAGTCTAGTTTGGCAGGTGGGTGGCTTGATATAAGGTTCTGGGCAGAGAGCCACACAGACCAAGACCAATCTGGCCATACGGGATGCTTAGTGTTTTGTAGGCTTCTTTGGCAGGCTGCAGGTGTTACTTGAGCTCCTGATGCACCTAATATAGGTGGAGGCTGAATCCACAGTGGCCGGTATTGGGGAACTTATGGGCAACTCTGGGTGGAAGCAGGGGTAAAAGCTATAGTTTTCAAAGTATGTGCAATGTGGAGTCGAGGCATGGATTGCATTGTTATATGTGAATTTGGTGTGGCACAGCAGGGGAAACCAGTCATCCTGATGGTAATTCAAAAAGCAGTGAAGATACTGCTCCAAGATTTGATTGACCCTCTCTGTTTGCCCAGTAGTCTTTGAGTGATGGGCAGACAAGAGAGAGACTGAAGAAGAGATGGAGATTCCATTGCAAACGACCCTCTAGCTCAGAGGTGGGCAAACTACGGGGCCGTCCTGCCCAGCCCCTGAGCTCCCGGCCGGCCCCAGCCCCTCCCCTGCTGTCCCTCCTCCCCCGCAGCCTCAGCTCATGAGGCATGGCTGGCTCCGGCCGGGCGGCGCGGCTTAGGGGCAGATTTACAAGTGAACACAGGGTGCTCTGGCACGGGGCCCCCCAACAACAGGGAGCCCCAGGGCCGGGCACTCGGGCAGCTCAGCACCGGCGCACCCCCGAGAGGGGCTGCACTGCGGGAGCAGGAGGGTGGTGCGGGTGGTGGGAGCGCAGGGAACGCAGCCGGAGGACTTAGGAGGAGCACCGGGCGGCTGTGCAGACGGCCGGAGAGAAGCGGCGCTTTGAAGGGGAAACCGCCACTTCTCTCCAGCTGCGTGGCTGCCCCTGCTCCTCCTGAGTCCTCCGCCCATGTTCGCAGGGCCACATTCCGAAAGGGGCTGGGGGGGGGGGGAGAGTGGATGAAGGGAGGGTTCCAGGGGGGCGGTCAGGGGACAAGGAGCAGGGGGGGTTGGATGGGTCGGGGGTTCTGAGGGGTCAGTCAGGGGGCGGGAAGTGGAAGGGGGTGGGGGCCAGGCTGTTTGGGGAGGCACAGCCTTCCCTACCTGGCTCTCCATACCGTTTCACAACCCCGATGTGGCCCTTGGGCCAAAAAATTTGCCCACCCCTGCTCTTGCTCCTCTGGTACTGCCCCACACTCTGTGGCTTCCACCAGGCAATAGGTTTGACATCAGTGTCAAGAGCCTGATAGGGCCTTGTGAGTATCTTTTTCATTATTGCCACCCCTCACCCCAGATGGCAACTGCCTCTAATTTTCAGGAAGCTTGGGCTGCAATTACCTTAGACTGGTAAGTCCTGGAGATTGTAAGATTCCAGTCCTTCTTCCCACCCTTCATGCCCCCCTCTTCCCTATACCTTTTCAGTGACCCTTCTCTCAAGAGATTAAGGAGTAGACTTCCTTCTACAACTGGGAGCAGTGGAGGAGGTACTCTTGGAGTTCAGGGGGATTGGCTTTTATTCACATTACTTTCTTATTCTGAAGAAGTACCTATTGGGTATCCAGGAAGTGGGCGGGCAGAGCCCGCCCACTGCTAAAGGATCCCCCCCCAGCCTAAGGGGAGGACCCACAGGACCGGGAACCCAAATGAGTTCGGGGGACAACTAATAAAAAAAACAGGAACAGGAGTGAGGTCAAAGGGTCAAAAGAAGGGAACCTGATGGGGACACCGAGCAGAGAACCCCGGACAGCGCCCACTGCTCCTCAAAGGTGTCAAGGGAGCCAGTGGACGCCGCCCAGAGGAACTCTGCTCCTTCCTCTTTAATTGGTCCTTCAGTGGATCCTCCTCATCTACCCTCCAGTTTTCTGCAGAGATTCCACAGAGCTTTGATTTTGTCCCCTTCTCTTATTCCTCCACACCTTATATCTGGGTAATCTCATCAAACACAAATTCAACTACCATCTCTGTGTGAAGGACTCACAGATCTACCTCTCTACTCCAGTCTCCAGTCCAAACTAAAATCTCAGACTGTCTCTGACACCTTGTGAATGTCTAGCCATCAGCTCAAGTTCATCATGCTACCTCCTTTCTCAATCACTGGACAACAGCACCATCTTGCCTGTAACTCAGGCCTGTACTGTTGTCATCTTCAACTTGTACCTCTCTCTCGGTCTTCATGTCTAGGCTGTCTAAATCTTGCTGCCTCTTTCTGCATAACTTATCTATAAGATAAGGCCTTTGTCATCCACACAATTAAACTCTCAATCAGGGTATCATTATCTTGCATCTTGATTTCTTCAACATACTTCTCTCTGGCATTGACAGATGCACTCTTGCCTCGCCCATACCCATTCAAAATGCTACTGCAAAGATAATTTTTCCTAGCCCATTGTTCTAACCATCTTACCCCTCTCTTTGCATCTGGCTTTTCATTCTGTATCACACCAAAAATAAACTACTTGTTTTCATTTTCAAGGCCCTTCACGGCCTATCTCCCTTTACCTATAATCTCTCATTCGGTATCAAGAGGTTGACTCTTACCCACGTTTTGTATTTTCAAACAAGCACTTTTGTGCTTTCTCCCAGGTTGCACCTCAGTGCTTGAGAGGATTTCTCTGCAAACACTCACAAGGCCTTTTGGCTGTTCTCCTTCAAAGCCCTCTTCAAACGTTGTCCTTTGCTGGAATGCCTACAAAAAACTAGACAACAATTAGGCTGCTTGTGTACTTAAACCTCTGTCAATCATGCTGACCAATATTGTCTCTTTGTTTCCTTGTACTCCTCCATCTGTCTGTATCCATCTGTTGTTTCTTGGCCCCACCTGTGCCATAATTAATTAGCTGGGATTTAGAGACACAGGAAACAAACAAGCTCTTTTGGAAGGCTCTGAACTAGGGTCTGCAGGAGGCCAGGTACTCCAGGGGAATCAGCCCGGGGTCGAGCAGGAAAAAGACTCAAAGGTATCCCAGAAAGTGGCTGAGAAACAGGGACCAGAGGGAGGGCTGAAGAGAAGCCTATGAAGGATGGAAGAATCTTTGTTTGCTGGGACTTTTAATTGTTCTCTTGTTACTCCCAGAAAGAATTAGGTTGTTTGTGACTCGGCTGGAGGACCAAGCTATATGTACAGAACTAATTTGTACGTGGAAAGCCAAGGTGATCCACCTCAGGGAAGGAAACTGAAGCAAGGAGCATCAGTGGGGCCACTTTTGAACAGAAAGGGGCACTAAGAGACAGCCACATCCTATGACAAACATGTTCAAATTGAGGGACGCTGCTCCCCTCAGGAAGCTTGTCTCCATATAAAGGTTCAAGAGCTCAGAGCCATCTATCTGGCATACAGAGTGAGTCTGCCTCTTATTCAGGGATCCACAACACAAGTGCTGACAGACGACAATACTCCTGTGCATTATGTCAATGTGCAAGGAGGAGGAAGGCCATCCCCACTTAGTCAAGAAGCCATACCACTGTGGAATTGGCACATTCTGAACTAAATGGTACTGGTGGCTCTGTACCTTCCTTGCCTTTAGAACATCTTGGCAGATCAATTCAGTAGGCAATTCTCCAACAACCACAAGTGCTCTGTCAAAGACTCAATCCTACAGACATCTTTTGCAAGTGGGGATGTCTTGGAATAGATATGCTTGTGAAAGACCAGAACAAGCATCAGACTTTATGTTCCAGAGAGGATTGAAGCCCAAGTTCCCTATCAGATGCCAGGGTGGATTGATTTAAATCAGTCCGATTTTAATCTTGTTTTAGAGCAGCAAGCCTGGAACCTTTGTTTTAAATATTAATTTCAGTCATGTTGTGCATTTGTACTTTTTCATTATTTTCCCAAAGAAAGGTTGATTCTCATTGGTTGGTAACTGTGCGAATCAACATATGTTAAACTAAATATAGCCTTTACATTAAATTTGGTGATTCCTTTTGCTAACCAGGAGGATACACTATATCTTTATATATTTATTTAAGCAATTATATAGCGTAACTTTTTGGTAGATGTTTAATTTTTTGCTTACAGTTGGTGTCAAGCTGTATTTGAGTGAAATTTTATTAAAAATGCACAAAAACATCATTTTAAACTTTTGTTAGTAAATATAACTACCTTATGTGTTGGTTACATAGGAAAAAAGTTCATCAATACATGTTTTGCATTTAAAACTAATTTATTAAAGAAGTATTATCTGTAGCAGGGGTCTCCAACCTTTTTAAGCACAAGATCCCTTTTTGAATCTACCCCGCCCCATTCACTCCATCCCCCCTTCCTCCGTCGCTCGCTCTCCCTCACCCTCACACACTTTCACCGGGCTGGGCAGGGAGTTGGGGTGCGGGCTCTGGGCTGGGGCTGAGAGGTTTGGAGTGTGGAAGGGGGCTGAGCCTGGGGCAGGGGTTTGGGATGCAGGAGTGTGTGCAAGCTCTGGGAGGGAGTTTGGGTGCAGGAGGGGGCTCAGGGCGGAGGATTGGGGTGCTGGTGGGGGTTTCGGGTGCTGGCTCCGGGAGGGGGCCAAGGGCTGGGGCAGGGGGTTGGGGTGCAGCAGGGGTGTGGACTCCTGCTGGGCGGCGTTTACCTCGGGTGGAGGTGTAGCAGGGCTAAGGCAGGTTCCCTGCCTGCTCCAGCCCCGCACCGCTCCCGGAAGCTGCGGGCACGTCCCTCTGGCCCCTTCGGGAGGGGGGGCACATGGCTCTGCGTGCTGCCCCTGCAGCTTCCATTGGCCGCAGTTCCCCATTCCCGGCCAATGGGAGCTGCGGGGGCAGTGCCTACAGGCAGGAGCAGCGCATGGAGACCTTCTCCCCTCCCTCCCCCCATTCAGGGACATGCCAGCCGCTTCCAAGAGCGAGGCCAGGGCAGGCAGGGAGCCCGCCTTAGTCCCGCTGCGCCGTCGGACTTTTAGCGGCCGGAGACTGTGATTGACTGGCAGAGGCTCTGCAATTGACTGGTAGATCGCGATCTACCAGTTGGTGACCACTGATCTATAGTCAGTGAACTGAACTCATTGTTTTTGATTACCGTGTCCTTCAAGATTTTAGAACTAGAAGATCTTGCACCTAGTTTTTGTTTAGAGATTTGGTAGATGAAAATAAGCTTCACTGCTTTTTCAATTCCTGGTTTCTTAATGTTTGAAGGAACTAGTCATTGAGCAGATCTCGTTGAATAAACTGTAATGAAGAAAATATCGTCTCTGCAGCTACAAAAGAGGCTCCTGTTGTCAAAAGCTGGTTTAGCACTTCAGTAATCTCAGGTTCCAGTTACTTAGCCAGTAACTTCCACCAGTTCAGTGACTTTGACTTTTTTAAAAATTTGGCAGCAAACGTACTGCTTAATATTTTTTGTATTTAATTTAAATTATTTTAATAGATTATTATAAGTGTAGACCTCAATGTCAAATGTAATTTAATAGATTTATTTTAAAAATAAAAACTGTAATACATTTAAATTTAAAAAGTCAATAAATCTAATTTTTGTAAATCACCATTTGTTGACAGATGAGCCAACTCTGCAGAGGTTATGAGGCAAGCTTAATTTATTTGCTGCTGGCTATATTGCTTTATTAATTATAAGTGAGATTAATATAGCTGAAATGCAAGTAGGGAAGCGTATGAAATGAGGAATATTATTCAGGTAGGCTTAGCAAGAGGCTAAGACCTAAGTGAGGCCTAGCAGCATAAAATTTAGGATGAGGACTTGACCCAAGGTCAGGAGATTTAGAAAGATGCAACTTGTGACAAACAACTAAATCTCAAAGAAGTAAAAAGTTAAAGTAGCAGTTTTGGGGGGAGCTTGAGGGTACATGTATCCATGGAGCTAAGTGCATTGATGTATCTAAAGTATTGGGAAAGTGGTGAACGTTAATGACTTATGCCAGCCTTGGAAGTTTAATAATGGTTAGCTGGAATACCAAACAAGGTTCTCTGGAATACCACACACAGACAGGAGAGCTGAAATCTCATTAAATATGGGCCTGGACATGTGTGGGTAGAATGGGAAAAGGGTATATAAAGAAGTTGTTTACCCAACCCTAGTGGGCATGTCGGGCTTGACAGGACATGTAAGCTGGAGTGTCACATCCCACTTTTTGTGTACCCCACTGGCTACCTTTATCTGTGTTTTCAATGGTCTCTGGAAGTTTGTGAGTATAACAACTTTAGGGACTTTTATGTTGTATGTATGTATGTTTTGTGGAACTGCATTAATTTTTTCAATAATTTGGGTTTTTAATAGTCTTTTTGTCCTTATGGATATGATTTACCGATTTCATCTATTAAAGATATGCTGAGCAAAGGATCTGTTTGTGGTAAGTGCAATTTGCACCCTCAAATTAATCCAGGCTGCATATTGTTATCCTCGCTGTCAGATGCTGTTTTCATCCTGTGGACACTGGAACTGATGTATGCCTTTCCAACAATTCCCAAGATATTAAGGTTACTGAAGAAAGTGAGGCAAGACACAGAACTGATCATTATGATAGCCCCAGCATGGGCCAGGCAGTTCTGGTATTTGGTCCTCACAGCCGCTTCCCCCCAATCACCTTACCTGTTCTGCCTGATGTATTCTCACAGAACAATGGTAGGATCCTACACTTGGATCCAGCATCCTTACTTCTGACAGCTGGGATACTGGCTACATGATGTCCACTGAAAGAAGGTGAACAAAGCAAGAAACCTTCAGACAGACTTATTTTCAGCATTACGTGGAAGAGGCTTTCTGTCTGGTTATTTTGGCATCAGCTTTCTCCCTTTACGTCACCCATTTCAGCAATATTGAACTGTTTGCTAGCTCTGAAACAATCTGGGTTTTCCATCGACTCCATAAGGGTTCAACTAGCAGCAATATCTGTATATCACCATCTTACCCAGGTCTGTACTGTAGTTTTGAACCCTAAAGTGGCAAGATTCCTGAAGGGCCTTTTTCTTTCGTTGTGAAAGCCCACTCGTAGGACCTCAGTATTAGTATTAGCAGGATTGATGGCTTCCCCCTTTGAGCCCTTAGCAGCCTTATATATCTTATCACTTTCCTTCTTATCTATGAAGACTGCTATTACATCAGCTTGAAGTGTAGAACAGATTCTGGCACTTATACCGTGTTTAAGGAGAACAGAGTCACGCTCAGACCTTATCACAAGTTCCTGCCCAAAGTTTTTCCAGTGTTTCATACTAACCAATCCAGTCTCCTCCCTGTTTTCTTTCTCACGCCTCATTGCAAGCCGGGGAAGCTACACTTCACATACTTGATATTATATGGGCACAGTCTTTTTACTTCAAACAGAATCATTCAGGAACACATCCAGACTTTTTGTGGCCTTTACTGATAGAGTTAATGTACAACCTGTATCCTCTCAGAGGTTATCAAATTGGATCTCCACCTAGTTTGGCAGGTTAGAGCCACCTCATCACATCAGAGTTTATTCCACTAGAGCGCAGGCTGCCTCTGCTGCCTGTTGAAGAATGTCCCTATACCAGAAAATTTGTAGACCCGCTATGTGAAGCTTGATCCACATGTTTACATGACACTGTTCTTTAATAGAGGTTTCCAGGATGCTTATTTTATTTGTGCTGTCTTGCAATCATTGTTTAAGTAGGATTCCTGTTACTGACCTTCAAGCAAAAACAAACAACTGTGTGTTAGTCCCCCAGGGTAGAATCGGGGTGGACAATTACTTGAAGGAATAATGTTTATGTACCCTACAGGAACTGTGATTCTTAAAGATGTGTTTTCCACACACATTCCACAGCCAGCTCTCCTTCCTGTCTACTATGGAGTTGTTCTCCTCTGGGATTCTGTATTGACTGAGGAACGGTTGGTCCAGCTTTGCACTATATGGCCTAAGGTGGGGGAAGGTAGTGTGTGAGGGCACTTAGGGAGCAGGTACGGTCCCCAACAGACTGCTGGCTAAAAGAATCTGATCTTGCATGTGTAGGATGCATGTACATCAAAAGTGGAATCCATGGGGAAAGCACATTTTGAAGAATTGGTTACTGTAGTAACCACTGTTATCTTCATGTTTTCTATCCCAAATATTAATTTGTGAAATAACAAAGGCCAAAAACTTGTTCTCGTTTTGCTCACCAAATTTGGCATGTGGTTGTCATTGCTGTGTTTTCACTTAGAAGCATCAACATGGATCAAGGCCCCATTGTGCTAGGTCTTTTACCGATACATAGTATAAGATGCTTCCTGATCAGAAGAACTTAGTCTAAAGTGCTTACACATACTTTGTGTTAAGATGGCGAAGCTTTGAAATGAGAGCTTAAAAAAATAGGCACCTGATAAAAAACAAGAATAAAGTACCTAGGGTCAGTGGGAAAGGTTCACCTATTTAAGATGCAATTCGACTCTGAAAAATTACTATATAAAAATTGCTTCTTACTGAGAAGAACCTATTCTTTGTGATGTTCAGAAATGTATCTGCTTAGTGATTACAATACCTTTTTTCTACTTTTTATTCCCGTTTGTATTGCAGAAAGATCTGAATCCCTTCTTGTGCATCATCCAAATAAAATAGTTTTACTGAATTTCACTTACATCTGTACAATCTCATTAAAGGCATTGTGGTTGCATAGCTGGAATGAGGGCACAATTTGGCCTGAAGAATCTAACTGTTTATGATGCAATGAAGTAAAAGAATTCAGTTTGATTTTTCAGATCTCAGGTTGAGCTTCCAGGGTTGGTAGTTAGGTTACAAATGAAAGCAAATCTGAGCAGGAAATTAAGCCACCATAAATGTGAAACACCAGTTCCATTTTTAGAGTCCCTTCTTAAAGTAGAACTGCATTTCAAGTTTGAAAGTCCATATTAAGCTTAAATGTGAAATGAGTGTTTTAAATTTGGGCAAGTTTAAAAGGGAAAAAGTAATATTTACTTTTTATAATGGAAATATGTGTATATGTGATTAAATCTAAAAAATAACTTGAAATTCAAGACAAAATGTCTATTATGCCAGTCTTATTTTTCTTTATAGGTGGCAACTTTACAGCAGTCTGTTAATTTACTGCAAAAGGATAAAGATTATCTTAATCGTCAGAACATGGAGCTCAGTGTTCGCTGTGCCCATGAAGAAGATCGCCTTGAAAGACTTCAGATTCAGTTGGAGGATGCCAAAAAAGCTAGAGAGGAAATGTATGAAAAATATGTCACATCCAGGTAAGTTCTTATATTCTTCTATCTTTATAAAGCAGACAAATGAAATGAATTTTCCTCTGAAATAATTTATTAAATTAATTCCATTATAATAAATGTGTATGGTCAGTTTCAGAGGCATTTGTCCAGATCTGTGTGCTGAAATCAGAATTCAATTTAGTATCTTCATTTTCCATTGTAATACGTTAGAAAAAATGCATTAAAAATTAAGATTAAGACAAACCTGTAGACATAACCCTTCCCTGTGGATTTCTTTATGGCAACTGTTCTCTTACCTGTGTACAGAGGATTTACTCTGAAAATGCCAGTTAATGCAAAAATCAATTGAGCATGTAAATTGGTACCACCCTGCCCAAATGACTTCAGTATGAAAAACATAGTTTTAGTTTGAACCTTTTTTTTTTTACTGTTTATTTAGGAAGTTCTAACAGGTTTGTAAATTGATGCCAAGTAAATATCAAAACCAAACAATAATCATTACAACAGTGAGCTTTTGTTTAGAGGTACCACACAGTAATAGTCATCAGATCTCTCTATTTAACATGATGTTACTATATGACAGAGCAAGCATCATGACAATATCCCTGACACACAATTTCTAGCGATTTATGGGAAATTGAGAGAAATCTTAGATCAGACATTTAATAGATCAGGCATTTCTATCAAATGTTAATAGTCAAAAAGATTAGACAGGTATGTTGGTTTTTGCTGGTGAATGTACTTTGAGTATTGAGTACATGGTAACCAAATTTATGAGTATGTATTTGTCCTCTGTTTCTGGGTCTGTAACTGGTACCTTAATTTTAGTATGAAAAATGTTTGTATTACAAAGTGTAACTTGTCCTACTACTTCCAAAATTTGGATTTAAAAATTAACCTTTTTTGAGTTTTAAGAGCACAAAACCAAAAAGAGTAAGAGTTAGGCAATTTTTCTTAATATAAGTTGCTTAAAATGACCAAATTTTAGAGCTGAGATGAGGTGAACTGGTAGACTTTGTGCAGTTGCATACTCGGTTCTTTCATTCTCTATGCTTGCTTGTAAGCAGTAATGGCTATTTGCTTTTATAGGCACAAAACTCAAAGAATATAAACAAAGGAACAGACCGTTCTTTCATAGTAGAAATGTGACTTAAATAAGTGGCTGTGAAGCAGAAACTGTTTTGAACATGTACATAAAATTAATTTAGGGTCAAATTATACCCTTTGACACCTCAGAAAGAAGCTGGGACAGGGAGGTGGGCACTCCAGAAAGGTTGCAGTTACCTTGAAATGCTCCCTGTAGGTGGGACAGCTTTGAGGGTGAATGTGGCCCTTCTAAATCTGCAGATCCAGGGGATGGCAATCTGTGCTCCTCTTCCCTCTTTTGAACTGTCAGCGTGGCTCCTGTAAAATCCATACAACTGATAGGCTATGAGCATCTCTACAAAATCCCCATCACAGAAATGGAGACAGGCATGGATCTTGAGCTGCTGGTGGTTTAGGCAGTAGCAATTTATGTGCAGACATCCACTACCTAGGGAGAGGAGAGTGACTCTTCTCCTTCCTTACATCAAAACTTAACAGACTTCCAACCCTGCAGAACTTCAGACAATGCCATGGAGCTGGCATTATGTCCTCTTCTATGCATCATCTATCTTCCTCCTCCCTTTCAGAATCCAGAGTTCTGCTGCCTTCAGCTTTGGAAAATAGAGTACAGACCTTTAATATTTAGAGTATTTTGGCAGATTAGTCTTTGTTCAGTAACAGTAACCCTATTTTTGTATACTAATGGAACTGTGCATTATAAATATACATGCAAAACAATCAGCCAAAATAACCCCTTCTATTTTTTTTAGGTTTTAATTAGGTCATTAACGTTCTGCAACCTAAGATTTTCCCACTGAAATGTACTCCTTTGTAAGAGTGCTTTGAGATCTATGAATGAGAAGTGTTATGTAAATGACATGTTTTGTTGTTTATATCCTAAATATTTCTGAAAGTCCTGAAGACTGTTTTAAAAACTGAAAAAACATATCAGGCACCACTTATGCAGAGTGAAACATGTTAGCTTAATATCTCACCTAAATTTCAGAAGTAAGCAAAAGAGGACATAGTATAGAGCTGTAATTTGTGGATTAACTAATATCTATGTTTCATATATGATGTTTGGGTGACCTAGCTCTTGAAGGTAGCCACTAGAAATAAGCTGCTCCTACAGTCATACCCACAGTGGTAGGTTGTTTTGAATGCTTATCACTTTTAAGTCTGCACAGGTATATTAAAAGTTCAAATGAAAAATCCTCCTTAGATTGACTGGATAATCTCCATACACATCGTGCTGTATTATGGAACATCACCTGCCCAAACATGTTATTTTAATCAGGGTCGCAACCATACATATATTGGATATCTCAGCACCTAGATTCTAAACACAATAATTTTCAAAAGCACTCAGCATCTACAGTTCTTCAAGTGTTTACCCGTATGTATTCCACTTTTGGTGCACTCAAGCTCAGAATCTTTTTGCCAGCAGTGTTTGTTGGGGCTGCACTCGTGCACAGAGCATCCATGTGCCCCATCTTCTGAGGGCATAAAGGGCTGACTGGGGCCAGCCATCTTTCAGTTCCTTTCTAATATCTGTATCTGTGATATGAAACTGCAAGTAGCATCTCTATCTCTTACACACTTGAATTCCTACAACAAAGGTTATTGTATATAGTTATTCTTTAGTGTAGTTTTAGTAGTTAGTGTAGGTTTATTGTGTTTCCACTAGGGTAATTTTTTTTCTAGGTGTTTTTTTGTTTGTTTGATTGTTGTTTTTTTGGTTACCTGGTACCAGGCTTCAGCACCTTATGGCTGAGCAAAAATCTCCAGGATTTAAATATTGAGGCTACTGTGCTCCTTGGTGATGATCATTCTGGTTGTTTATTTTGCTTTGGTGAGAGGTATATCCTGGATAAATGTTCAGTTTTTCATTTATTTTCTCAATGGACACAATGCAAGAGAGGCTTACCTGGAACTTTTTTTTCTTTTGGACAAAGTCCTGAGACTTGCTTCTGATTAGGATAAACAAGGCACATCCAGATCTGTACAGTCTTCCTCCAGAAGTGCCTCAGTGAGCACTGGCTTTGTGGCTGGTTCCCAGTCTCCTGCTTTCCCAAAGCACTCCTCAGCTGTTCATGCTCTCAAGTCCTCATCATCAGCTGATGGGACATTGCTCTTCTAATGAGCACAAGCAGAGGTCACAGTCTGAGGAACCTAGTAAGAAGAATGGGCAGAGGTTGCTTCACTTTACCTCAGCTTATGCTAGCACAAAGCCTGGCACCCTAAAAGATTCATGTCTCCATACTTTGGTACCTACTAAAAAGTAGTCTCCAGGGCTTACTCTGCTGTACTACCTTCAGGACTCTGCCTTCAGGCTTCAGCCCAGCGTTGGGGCTCCCTGTACCAGTACCTACTCTATCGGTACAAACATCATCAGCGCCAACTATTCCAGTGCCGACTGTTGCTCATGGTTTTGAGACTTACTGTACTGGGAGACCTAATAGTATCCACCGTCACTGATTTTATGTTCTGTAGATACACCCAGTGGCACCAACCACCACCATATCCTCTGTATCAGTTACATATTTGGTGCCAGCAAGGGATCTATTCAGATCATGCCCTGAGACTCCTGCCAAGTCTGCTCCACCACTGGAAGAGGAGTATTCCTTTTCCTCATCGGCTTTAGACTATAGCAGGAAGGGGTCACCTCCTTATTGTATTAATTTAGTTGGAATATATGGACCTAAAGAGTCAAACATGACCCTGAACCTGTCCAACATTAAATGGTTTTTAAAAAGGTCGGGGATTTGTATACAGAGACCTCAACTTTCTTTGTACTTTGTCAAACATCCATTAAAAATCGTTTTAATAAAAGGGTTATGGATACAGGGGGGAAAAGGAAAAGATTTAAAGTATTTGAAATGTCAAGTATTAAGTAATGCTTTCATGTTGGCCATATCTCAGTGTTCCCCTTCCCTTGGGTGGAAAAGAGTTTTAGAAGGAAAAACTCCTTGTTTGACAGTCTTTTAGATGGTATTAAAGCTGGTAATTGTCGTTTTGGGGAAAAGAGAAGTAAGTTGAGATGGGCTGGAGCTGTTGCTGCTGTGGTTAAAGTCTGATCCCATTTCCTAGAAGCCAAGAAAGGCAAATACACACAAAAGCGGAGAGAAACGAACAGCAAAGACGGGGGAAAAATGCAGCTTCTGTCTCAGGTGTTGACTCTCACTTGCAGTTTCACTTCTGGAACAACACAGACACAGCGCATGGTTTTATCAGCCACTCTGAGACCTGGCAAACTTGTACGAGCATTGGGCTGTTTAAGGCATTTCATTTAGCAGCCTTTCTAGTCAGAGGCTTACAGCGTTGTTGTGAAACACAGTCTTGGAAGGATAAGCTAGACTCTTATTGAACGGAAGGAAAAAGGAGAGGGATAGGAAAGAGAAAAAAATAAGGTGGGAAAGGAAAAGAACACATGGGGGAGGGGACAGGGACAAAAATCTTACCGGTTACGTCTAAATCCCAACCACCACCTGAAATGTATTGGTGTCAGCTGGTCCCTCTCTCAGTTCCGATCTGGTCAGGTTATCATTCAACATCGGGAAAACAAAGGCACAATAGTGTTAGATTGGGTGCCAGGAGATGATTGAGGTGGCAACCATGATGGTGAAGCTGGCTCCTTCCCCTTCTTTCAGTCAGCAATTGTTGCACTCAATTCCATCCTTCCATATTTCCCCCTTCCCCAAGTCTCTTTTTATTAAAGGACCACAAAAGGGAATGATGGGTGACATAGCCCATCCTGTCCTTATTTTTTCACCAATTAGGCCTAATTTCCAGCATGCCAATTCTGGTTAATTTGATTTCTGGTCCCACACTTCTCTTGTTTACCAGGCATGATCTTAATGCAGACTTTGAGATATATCAATAGACCTTTTTGTTTGGACTAGTTCAGTCTTTGTCTCCCTTTTACACCTTTTCCCATCAGCATTTATTGTTGCAGGTTATTCTTCAAGCGATTGCACATGTCCATTCCACTTCAGGTGTCTGTGGACTCTGTGTACTGTCGTCAGAGATTTTCCCCTCAGCAGTACTCATCAGGGCAGCGCGTGCGCCATCTGCTGCCTCACACTGCTGTCTGGTAGTATAAAGGGCAGAGCTTCCCTGACCCCCTGCCAGTTCCTTCTTTATAACCTGTGATGGTTGTTGGAGCAGTCATCTTGCTATTGCAAGTTTTCCCTAGTTATATTCTGCATCTAGTTGGTACTCTTTTAACAACTTTAGTAGTTTTAAAAGTTAGAGATGTAGGTTTTCTTTTAAAAGTGTTTTGAACACTTTGGTTTCCCATTGCTGGGTACTGGTACTGGTGCTGGGGCATGCTTGGTCATTGGGTTTCCAACCCAATCACTCCTGCAAAAAGCCGATGTCAGTGAGTGACCCATACTCCATTTGCCTGAAGTGCCTCAGAGAGATTCACATTCAGGATTGGTGCCAAATTTGCCAGGACTTTAAGCCCACAATCAAGAATGCGGGGCAACCAGGCTTATGTTTCTGCTGATGGAGGCAGCTCTGTGTCCATCTGCGGAACCTGCCTGCTCAGAGCGGGTACTGAGTGCATCTGCATCAATGAGAAGTGCTTCACCAGGCCTGGCTGAGCCTCAGGGCCGATTGCCCTCCCCTGTACCGAGGAAGAGGCATTGGAAAGTGAGGTCTAAGGACTCAGGATCCGGGAGGTTGAGAACCTCAGGCACCAAAGTCCAACAAGCCTGCAGATGAAGATTGAGGGCACTAGAGTCTGAGGCTTTCTCCAAGGCACTCCTCCTCTCATGCGGAGCCATTAACGTTGGTTCCAGCATCGACACTGTTGAGACCAGACTGAAGTGGCTACATCTAGTTGATTGCATCAGGACGCTATCCTGATGCCACCAACCCTGGAGATTTATGTGGCAGCATGTGATCTGTTGAGCAAGTCTGTTTTTTTCTCCAGGAGTCTTTTTGCCCGGTACTGATAGCTGCTGCTGTTAGCTTGCCTTCAGCTTTGTCCCAGAATGCGGTACCATGGGTGCCTCTGGATACTGACATGCCCCCCACCCCCCAATGCGGCATTATCCAGAGGGAAGCCTGCCATGATTTCAGTGATACCGATTTGTCTGAGCGCCACACCTCAGTCCTTACTGACAGGAACAGCCCCCCTTGGTCACAGGAGGTTAGACTCATAGACTTTAAGGTCAGAAGGGACCTTTATGATCATCTAGTCCGACCTCCTGCACAACGCAGGCCACAGAATCTCACCCACCCACTCCTGTAACAAGCCCCTAACCTATGCCCGAGTTATTGAAGTCCTCAAATCGTGGTTTAAAGACCTCAAGGTGCAGAGAATGCTCCAGCAAGTGACCCGTGCCCCACACTGCAGAGGAAGGCGAAAAAACTTCAGGGCCTCTGCCAATCTGCCCTGGAGGAAAAATCCTTCCCAACCCCAAATATGGCGATCAGTTAAACCCTGAGCACGTGGGCAAGACTCACCAGCCAGCACCCAGGAAAGAATTCTCTGTAGTAACTCAGATCCCACCCCATCTAACATCCCATCACAGACCATTGGGCATATTTACTTGCTAATAATCAAAGATCAATTAATTGCCAAAATTAGGCTATTCCATCATACCATCCCCTCCATAAACTTATCAAGCTTAGTCTTGAAGCCAGATATGTCTTTTACCCCCCACTACTCCCCTTGGAAAGCTGTTCCAGAACTTCACTCCTCTAATGGTTAGAAACCTTCGGCAAAAACTGTGGCAAAAGCTATCTTCCTTCTTCCCATAGCAAAAAGGTCAGAATGAAGATATTATGTCCCCTCACAGGGGTTTGAACATTTCTACAGTCACCCCTCTCCAGGGTCTCCTGGTGGTTTCAGTTGAAAATGAGGGAGTGTCAGGGTGAGCAGGTATCTACACTGAAAGGAAAAGATGAAAAGAAGTTTTATCTCTTTGACAGAAAGCTTTGTTCGACTACAGGTCTGCAGTTTAAGATTGCTAATGAGCAGGCATTGTTGGGGCATTATGACTTCGGTCTCTGGGACAGCATATTAAATTTTAAAGACAGACTGCCAGGTAACTCAAGGCAGGAATTTCTTGCACTGGTAAACAAGGATGAATTACTAGCCAGGACCTCCCTTCAGGTGGGTTTGAATGCTGCCAACTCTGCAGCTAGAGCCATGGTGTCAGTCATTACCATGCACAGGTGTTCGTGACTCCAGGCATTGGGTGTCCCTCAAGAGGTCCAACAGACCATACAGGACCTCCCTTTTGAGGGGCCATCACTCTTTGAAAAGGTGGATGACAAGTTGCATAGTCTAAAAGACTGTAGGGTAACACTCAGATCCTTGGGCATTTATACACCTGCCCTAAAGAAAAAGCAGTTTTGACTGCAACAGCCCCACCACTATCCTGTTTTCATGTCTTGCCACCAGGACCTAGCTAGGAAAAAAAGGCGGCAGAGGTTCTAGAAGATGTCCCCTCCCTCTTTCTTCTGCAATAGCTCCTAGTTTGTCCAGGCAACCTGGGAATTCTAAGCAAACATTTTGATGTGTTTGTCTCAGACCCATCCTGGACCTGTAAGATCTCAACAGAAACCTAAAGAAAATAGTTTCATATGGTCACTCGGGCTTCCATTATTCCATCCCTGCATCCTGGCGACTGGTATGCTGCCCTCAACTTAAAGAATGGGTATTTTCATATGGCAATACATCCAAGCCCAAGAAATTCCTCAGGTTTGTGATCAATCTGTCTGGAGTCCTATCATTTGGCCTGTCAGCAGCCCCACGTGTATTCACAACACACATGGCAATGGTGGCAGCCATCCTCAGGAAATCAGGAATTCAGAGGTTTCCCTACCTTGATGACTGGCTGGTCTGAGGCTCAGGTGCTGTCCAGCATGACTGTCATGCAGTCCACCTTTGATGTGCTAGGGTTGCTCATTGATGCAGAAAAGTCAATCCTGTCTCATGTACAAAAGATAGAGTTTATAGGAACAGTCTGGACTCTGTGGAAGCCAAGGTCTTCAATTCCCACTTACGATGCCAGCATCATCTAGGAAAAGCTTTTTAGACCTGAAGGCCCATCCTACCATGACAATACAAAATTGCCTCAAGCTTCTGAGGCATATGGCCTCTTGCACTTACATAATTGAACATGCCAAGCTCTATCGCAGGAAGCTGCATGCTTGGACAGCTTCAGTGTACTTGCTGATTCATCATCCTATACACATGGTGGTTTGCATGCCCCCACACACATCTTAGTTTCTTTACACTGGTGGACAGGCCCTTTAAACATATGTGTGCGGGGGTTCCATTTGCTCCTCCTCAGCCAACTTTTACCCTAGTTGTGGATGCTTCTACCCTTGATTGGAGAGCTCTCCAGGAGTCCTGCAAAACACAAGTCTTATGGTCTGCCCAGGATTTAATTCTGCATACAATCATCAAAGAATTGTGGACCATCAAATGAGCTTGTCAAGTCTTCCAGCCTCAGATCAAGGGATGAAATTTACTCATATTTTCAGATAATATAGTGACCATGTTCTGTTTGAACTGGCAAGGAGGGGCCTGGTCGCCTGCTCTGCCAAAAGGCGATGAGGCTCTGGGATTTTTGCATTGCCAACTCAATCTGTTTCAAAGTCTCTCACCTTCCAAATGTTCAGAACAAACTGGCAGACCCATCAAGTGGATCTTTCTCCAGTCACCACAAGTGTTGTCTCTGCCCAGATGTGGCCAGATTCATTTTCTAACAGTGGGAGATTCCCCAAATAGACCTGTTTACAACAAAAGTCAACAGGGAGTATCATCAGTTTTGCTCTTGGGCAGGTCATAGCCCAGGGTTTCTCCTGTTGCCATGGGCAGACAAGCGCCTGTAGGCATTTCCTCCAGTTCCACTCCTTCCATGAGTGTTGGTGAAAATCAAGGAAGACCATGCTTGAGTCATACTCATAGCTCCAGGCTGGCCTCGACACTCTGCTGAACCTTTCAAACTGAGCTCCGTAGACACTATCGTTGGAACCAGACCTGATCTCTCAGAATCACGGTCGTCTCCTCCACCCCAAACAGCGGGCCCTCCCCCGACAGCCTGAATATTCTGTGGCTAACTTCTCAGGAGGAAATTTGTTCAAATGGGGTTCAAGAGATGCTTTTAATTAGTAGAAAACCTTTTATTGGGAATACTTCCCTGGTGAAATGTCAGAGGTTCTACATCTGGTCCCAGCAGAAAGCCGTTTACCTGGGCTAGGGTCCAATCCTGTGTTGGACTGTCTGTTATATCTAAAGCAACAGGACCTTGCTATTAGTTCTGTCAAGATCCACCTGACAGCTAACTCAGCTTTCCACCTGCCAGTTGAAAACTGTTCCCTTTTCTCCAATCCTGTGATGATCAGATTTCTAAAGGTTTAGATCAGTTATATCTGCAAGTAGAGGTTCCAATTCCCCATTGGGACTTAAACCTGGTGTTAGCAAAGCTAACGGGTCGTCCATTTGAGCTGCTGGCTGCCTGTTTGTTACTCCATCTTTCCATGAAGGTAGTCTGTTAGTTGCAGTCACCTCGGCCAGAAGAGTGGATGAGGTACGAGCTCTAGTTTCAAGACCGCTATATATGGTATTCTACAAAGTCAAGGCTTACCTAAGCCCACCCGAAGTACCTTACCAAGGTGGTATCTTCTTTTCACATTGATCAGGCTATATTTATCAACCTTCTTTTCTAAGCCTCATAATCATAGGGATGAGGAAACACTACACACATTGAACGTTAGAATAGCTTGAGCTTTTTACCTGGACACAACTAACTGTTTAGGTCTTTGTCACAGCTTTTCCTGGCAATTGCAGACAGAATAAAGGGCCTTTGAGTCTTTTCTCATAAGATCTCATTGCTGGATCTCATCTTGTATTTATTTATGCTATGATTTAGCGGGCGTGATGCTGCCAAATAGAGTGCTTGCACATTCAATCACATCTCAGGCAGCCTCTGCAGCCTTTCTATCTCAAGTGTCTATTCTGGACATTTGCAAAGTGGCAACTTGGTCTTCGGTCCATAGCTTTGTGTCTCATGCCATTTCTCAACAATCTAGAGCTAACACCATATGTGGATGTGTGGTCCTTAAGTCTTTATCCACTTCCAGATCAAACTGCTTGTGAGTCACCTGAAGTGGAATGGACATGTGCAGCCACTTGAAGAAGAGGAAATGGTTACTAACCTGTTCAGTAACTGTTGTTCTTTGAGATGTGTTACACATGTCCATTCTATAACCCCCTCTCCTTCCTCTGTCTCTATCAAAGTGTATCTGGTAAGAAGAAACTGAGGAAGGCTGGGGGTGGCTCTGCCCTTTGTACCACCATGCAGCTGTGCGAGGCAGCAGAGGGCACATGCACTGCCCCAATGGGTAGCACTGAGGGAAAAACCTCCAACAACAGTGCACTTAGCATGCATACACCTGAAATGGAATGGATACGTGCAACACATCTCAAAGAACAACAATTACAGGACAGGTTAGTAACTGTTTCTTGTTACACTTTATAAACTTTTATCCACTTTTCCACAGTTAGGCTCCAAAGTGGGGTAAATCTGTAGGCCCAATTATTACAGCAGACCCCAACTATATGATACCTGACTTTTTAACCAATGAGCTACTAAAGCACACACATTACTAACAATTAGTTTTAAATGAGTCACTAATAACTGAGGACAGTACTTCTGTCAAGAAAGGAGCAGATGCTACTCTTAAGTAAGCTGCATAGATCACACATTTTAAAGAAAGAAACCCACAGTTGTACTGATACAGAGTAACAGCTCCTTGGAGATTTATGGCAAAGCAAATAATGATGTGATCCAGAAGGTGTAACTATTTCTCTATTAAATTCCTGTAAATTATGATGATTTGTTTAATTTTCAGAGACCATTATAAAACAGAATATGAAAACAAATTGCGTGATGAATTGGAACAAATTAGATTGAAAACAAATCAAGAAATTGAACAGCTTCGAAGCACCTCAAAGGAGATGTATGAACGTGAAAACAGGTAGGTAAACATTATTTAAAAAAAAAAAACTTCAGGCATAACGTAATTAAGGTATACATTATCATGTCATGTTTGTGTTCTTGTTATTTGTGACTCATGTTGTCACTTTTATGGAGGGAATGGTCACAGTGCAGAAAATTAGACTTAATGTTAAGCCATTATTAAATAAACTTAGATGTTACAAGAAAGTTTTTCATATGAAATTACATCTTTACAATAAAAGTGCAGTTTTATTTTTTGCTTTCTCTTAAAATAACTGCTGACAATTGTTAGTATTGAAAAGAGTCAATTGTCAGCAAAAGCAAAAGTTAGCTTCTACTTTAGCATTAGTGCAGGGGTCGGCAACCTCTGGCACGCGGCTCGCCAGGGTGCTTACCCTGGCGAGCCGCGTGCCAGAGGTTGCCGACCCCTGCATTAGTGGCTTGTGTTTTGTGCTGCTGTCATTTATATTATAGTGAAATTAATATGTATAAAGTACATACGTGTCAGGTAGTCTCTTATATATGATGCTTTGCAGCTGTTCTGGAGACAAGCCTTGGTATCTGAGAGTAGGGAGAGACTGAATTGAGAGGAATGAGGAAGGTGGGAAATGAGTCATGGGCTTTTTTTTTTTTTTTTTAGAAAGCAAGTTTGATATGGTTTAAAACTTATGATCTAAAAAAAGTGTAGATCTCCAATTCATTATACTGTTATGTTTTAAGCAGAACATATTGTGACCCCAATCTTGCAAAGGCTGACGTACCTGCTTGACATACCTTGCATGTTGGTAGTCCCATTTGAATTCAGTGGAACTCCTCATGTGCATAATGTTAAGCACCTATCTAAGTCTTTAGTCATTTAAAGGTTGGGACCTATGACAGTAGGATTTTTGGCACTGTTTCTCTTTGCCAAAGTGATCAGCCAATAGTAAGAGGTCATAGTAATAGTAATTATTGCACAAACCTATCCAGTCTTATGTGACTATAATCTAAGATCAGGAGGACTGGTAAGTGTATTTGCAGGTACAAGCTAAGATTCTGTCCATTACTAGTACAAATTCTTTGTAATTAGTTTCTGACACTGACACAATTACAACAGAGCGACCACCATATTTTTACATATATCACACTGTTGTTGTTTTTATCAGTGCAAACAAATATATAATCAAAAAATTTTATGTATGTTATATTTTTATTTTAAATAAACATCAACTGCTATTACTGGTCCACTACCTAGCCATTATTAATTTGTAGTCTCTTAGAGGCCTCACCCTATGATTGGTTCTTTAGGAGGGTACCATTTACACTGCAGAAACAGTGTACTAAATCAGTTGCTGAAAGACAGCCCTGTGCCAGTCTAGGCAATGGTTTGGGCAAAATAGTTTTAACTGTGTGTGCATACAGACTGTGTTTAGATCCAACCATCTCACTTTCTAACTGGATACAAACTCAGTTAGAAGAAGTTCTAGGCAGTGCAGGTGGTGACATTTGCAGTTAAAATAGACACTTTCTATTATTAGGACCATTTTCACTTACTTATAACGTTGCCACTCTTGAAACATTTGGTGCGGTCTTCAGATTGAATTTTTGTTTGTTTGTTTTGTTCACCGTTTGTTTGTTTCCAAAAACAAGATTAGGGAAAAAAAATGTTGTTTTGCCCACGTTATAAAAATCCTTTGATGGCTACTGTGCATTCCCACTAATGGGAAATCTACAGCCTTTAGCATTGAACTGTGGAACTATATTAAAAAAGCCCATGTTTGCCGCTGGGGGAGCAGGAAAACGCAGGAGTACTCTCACGCTAGGATGACAACGTAAGTCCAGTTTACACAAAGGAGTACTCTCTCACAACCACCTCTATTCCTTCATCATTATCACAGAGAGCTAACTGGAACTTTTTTCTTGTGTCCACTAGCTAGTTAGCCTGTCCTCTTCTTAATGTTACTATAGTTCTAGTACAGTTAAAGTAGTTGGGGCCACTTGCCTTGAGTTATTGCCAAGGCTGTGTTGGGTCCCGAACACCACAGAGGGTTCAAAAGGTTTGTGACCTGTTCAGCTATCTTTACTGAGACACACACACTGGCAGAGGCTTGTGTAGTGTGCCTGGGAGAATCTACCTAACTCAGTGCACAATTTGTCAAATCTTCACTCCTTGAACGACAAAGGACAAACAGTTAAGACTGCAGGGGCACTTGGCTTCTTTAAGCCTTCAACCAGATTGTCCTAATGCACCTTCAGGAGTTTTGAGATCTGCCTCTGTGCTGACAACTTTTTTAAAGAGACCTGAGGAATGAACACTGCCACCTCAGCCTCGAAACCAGCCTGAAATCAATTAGCCTGAGACAAACATCTACTGGGATTGTTCTGCCATTCAGCACCACAGGCGCCATCAAAATAGGGGGCTCTGGCACCACAGTCTAGATTGGCATTGTTGTCAGCACTGAAAATTACCCTTGTGCTGTTAGAGTTGACACTGTTTCCAGATCTCCTTGTGAACTTGTTCCAGGGAAGAGGAAGGAAAAAAGAAAGCATTCTGTTTTACAAGAGGAGCCCAAGGAGAAAAAAGAGGAGGCTTTGTTCTCCTACTCCACTGACATACCACCTCTTGAACTCCTTACCCATGTAAGTGAAGCCCTTGGCATGCACTTCTTGTCGATATAACACTCTGGTGACAAATGATTTTGACACCTCACTGGTGTGCATATCTCAGACTATGTAATTCCCCTCATGATTGGGGAACCGCCATCTGTGGTTTTGGCTATGACTCTGCAGCTTGACTCTGTGCAGCAATATTTGTCACTGATACCGATCCAGAACATGTTTGAGGTGCATGGGATCCCCTCAGAACCAACAACGTAACTCTTGTGATTTGCTGCAGGGAACCTAGCGGGCTTCCTTTGCCAAAATCTCCACCTGCCTGGAAATACCTTATGTAGGAACACCTTCAACTATTATGTCCTATGTTCAGGAGTCAGTGAAGGCTTTTCCCAGTGAAGACGTTGCTGCCAAAACCAACACGTCACCAGTTTTGGCTCTGTTATAATAACACTGACACTTTTGCACCTCATGGTACAAGAGGCACCTCCACCAGCACTGAGAGCTTTCCCAGGACTGGCCTCCTGTCAGGCACTGCTGCCCTCCAGAGCCACCCATGTTTTAATGGGTGCAGAGATGACTGGCACTGCTGACACCATTGCCTCCTCTAGAATAGTGGCACATGCATGACAACTAAGAGGTGACTCCTTCAGAGGAAATGGAGCAGTCACCCTTCAAGGAAAATACTGATGGAATGTCCTTTGAGGATCAGATTGGGACTTTGTTCATCTCTCCTCCTGATAAACAGAAACATGCTTCTTTGAGTGCTTCCTCATGTTGATTCCAAGTAGGTGTGCGCGCGCCGCATGCAAAGTTGCTGGAAGGTTTTTCCCCTAGCGGTACCTGTGGGGTCAGCTCAGGCGCCCCCTGGAGTCACGCCTTCATGGCACTGCATATAGGGCCCTGCCGACCTACCGCCTCTCCAGTTCCTTCTTACCGCCAGTGATGGTCGTTGGAGCATTCTCTTCTTTCTCTCGTTCTCGAATGATCCCCTAGTGGACTCTTAATTTTTACCTGTAAATAGTTAATAGTTCTTAGTATAGTGTAGTGTAGTTTTTGAACCCCCTTGTTTCCCTGGGTTCTCTTCCCCGTTTCCTTCCCCTTCCCGGGGCCAGGGCATGCCTCAGTCCCAGGGGTTTTAAGCTGTGTGGGGTCTGCCAAAAGCTGATGCCAAAGTTGACCCACACACATCCTGCTTGAAGTGCCTGGGGGAATCTCGCCAGACTGACAAGTGCAAGATCTGCAGAGGATTCCACCCAGGACTGAGAAGGAAAGGGACCACAGGCTGAAACTTCTGCTCATCGAGGCAGGCCTGCAGCAACAATCGGAGTCGATTCCCATGGATCCGGCACTGGGTACTTCAGCATCAGTGTGTAGCGCACCAGCTTCAATCAGGGAGGTCCTGGCACAGAGGAAGGACTCAGAGGTCAGAGACCCTCGGCACCGTCACTACCCAGCACTGAAGACATCCTCCCGTGCAGAGACCCGGCACCGCTCGCAGTCGCTGGTGCCTCGCAAAAAGCACAGGAAGACGTACAGAGGGTGTTTGCCTGCTCGTATGACTGAGCATGAACCTGCTAGTGGAGTGCAACCTGTGAGGGACCACTCCGCTGTTGACTCTGGGCCCGCAGAGGTTGGGTTTCAGTTTCAGGGGGGGTTTATTTTGGATGTGGGAGGATATAGGTATAGAGTATTGTTAATCTGTACTTTCACAGCTTCTTTTTAGACTTTGTCCTGCTATATTGTTCCCTGCATTCTTTGACTCTTGTTGTTCTGTTGTAGACAGGTATGAGGTATAAACTCATTAATTTTATTTCATATCAGTACCAGAGTGGATTTGATTTAAATCAAATTGATTTAAATCATGATTTAAATCACTAGTCAGGAAGACTCGATTTAATCATGGATTTCTACATAAAAGTGCATTCTTGTTGGTTGTTATAACATTAATACATATTCTTCACAAATCAGAGATAGATGTAAGTTTCATTTTTAGAAGGTACACACTATACATTTTTAAAGTGATTTATTTTGAAAACTTTTCAGATTAGTTTTACAGCTATATCAGAAAATGAAGGATTGGTTATTTCATTTACCAAAGGTAATTGAAGCAGATATTTATGAAGTCATTGGGAGTTGAACTATCTCCAATTCAACAGGTTAATCATTAATATTTGGAGGATTTTCTTGCCATGCTGTATTAGTTGGAGAACATCACCAAACAGACATTTAAATTGTTTTATTTAATTAAAACAACAACGTTATGTATTCTGAATTTTTTTCTTCAACAGCAAACATATAATAGTTTAACAAAACAAGCATATGAATTTAGTTAAACATTCAAGTTTTTTTAAATCAGATTTGTTTTTGTTAAAATTGTTTTTAACTAAAATAGTTAAATGAAATATTAAAAAAAATAAAATTAAATCGACTATGTCAGCCAGGTCAACATGAGAAACTTAAAATATTGGCTTCTGCAGCTGACTCAGTCGTCTTCACCTTTATTTTCCTGTTTGTTCCTAATCTGGAAAAGAAAAACAAGCTTTCCTGCTTTTGCGGGTCCCAAATGATTTCTCAATTTTGAATGAATTAGTCCAAAGGAAGCAAATATTCTTTCTACACTGGCAGAAGAAGCTACTGCTGTTAAAAGTGAGATTATCACTTCAACAATCGCTGAAACCAAGTGATTAAGTGACTTCCTCCTGTTCACTGGTGTGACTTTCTTTAAAACATCATCAGCAAACATACGTTTCTTGAATGGTTCTTATTCCCAAACTGGGTCTCTTTTACGGCCTGCTGCCAGTATAGGTTTGCCCTTCTAGTGAGAGAATGGTATGGTAGATCTCAAATCAATGAAGGCTACACTCAGAAAGACCTCAAGACTTCTGGAATATGCTGCTCAAACAGTTTCACTTTTTTTTCTACTGCCTGTCCCTCCGTTCTCACATTTATTGCCAGACTTCTTCTCCTTATCCAGATCTATTCCACCCCAACAATCTTCTATTCATTGAACTTTTTGAAACTTTGCACTTTTAGAGGGATTGACTCTGTGTACACAAATTTGCAGAGGGACAATAGGGTTGAGGTCTGTTATTTCTCACTTCTATATATTATTTATTTATTTTAAAACGTTGTTGTTGTTAACAAGCATGTTATCTCTGGAGACACAAATCCACAGTTTGAGAACTGCAAAACTAAGCATCTCTGATGGTATCTTCTAGACTGAGCACAGAAAGATTAACCTAAATAATCTATACAGAAGTCCCTGGAACCCCATAAGATTGGATCCCTAATCCATGAACTATTGGAACTCATTTACAAAACTTTTCTTAAACATTACATGAATAATATTGTCCCATACTGTAGAATTAGAATATAATTCCTATTCCATAATGAGATATCTTTGAGCTATAATATATCTTAATTAAAACTATCTTTGAATAGGTTTTTTCCTCAAAAAGCATTTTATCAAAAAAATCCAATTTAAATAATAAAAAATCTGTTTTATTTTAATTTTTTTTAAATCATTGATTTTTATCCACCCTGATCAGTACTGTGACTAACCAACTTTAAGATGTATGGATAGTGTGACACTACATAGTCAGATGCTGATGACCATGTGCTATGGCTCAGGTGGTTAGGTATGGGTGGCACAGTCCAGGCTGATAGTAAGTCCACATTACTTTGATCCTTGGGACTCTGAGAGGGGGGGAAGGGCTTCTTAAAACTCCATGTGTGGGAGGAGCACTTAAGGAACTTCTGGCCTAGTCCAAAGCAGAAGTTCCATCAAGATTAGTACTGAGGGACTATTTAACTGCCCCAACATCAAAATCTCATAGTAGGAAGGTCTTTTTTTTTCACATCTTTTTTTAGCACGTTATGCTAAGAAGGGTTGAAATTCCAATTCCACTTGGCTTCAAAGATCCAAGAAGCACAGCTCAGGAACTGTGTTGGTGCTGAGCAGATTCTCTATGTAGAAGGAAGCTGTTGACAGTGAGCTCATTGGTCCTAAACTTTACCAGAGCTGGCAGCCCATTCAAATCTAGATGCTTATCTCAATGTCTAGGGGAGCCTGTGGTGTCATTGCTGTTTCAAGTACTACTTAGGTTCTTTCTGTCTTCCTTCTCTATCTTTCTCAGCAGTAAACCTTTCCCTATTTATAGTGTCTCAGGCTTCGGTGTTACATCTCTTGTTTGAGTTAGTCAGCCTTCAGAACCGAGCGTTCATAGAATTGGCCCCACTGCATCTGCAGTGAAGCCTGAGGGCCACTAAAGTCTTTGTCATTCTGTCCTTCTGGTTCTAAGGAATTTGGACCTTAACAATGTCCTTTTTTTAGACATAGGATTGGTGTTTGAGCTCCTCATCTGAGGTTTATTCTATCCTTTGGGTATCTTTTGGTCTGCCTTAACCTTATGCGATACTAGCTCCTTGTTCTCATTCTTCCATTTTGGTCTCATATCTTTCAGAACAGAAGTGTAAGGGGTCTAAGAGGTAACTTGGAAGGGGAAAAGAAGGATGATTCCTGGCTGGTGGACAAGTAAGGCTCAGCGCATTCCTGAGGCTATTTTAAACTATTGCAGGGACAGAAACAAACTCTGAGACAGATTGAATGAGAATCCCAGGATGGAACTGGCTGGGCAAGGAGTCTGAGAGTGGGGAGAGGAGTCCAGGGTAGGGTGGGGATGCTAGTCAAGTCACATAAACCAAACTTTTCACCGATGGTCACTAATTGTGTTCCTTATTTTATGGGTACCCAATCTGAGATATCTGCTTCTGATTGCCAGAACACTTATAGTTGCAACTGAAGTCAATGGGGAGTTGTTCTTTGAACATATAAAGTACTATATAATGCTACGTGCTCTGAAAATCAGGTCCTAGGCTACTCAAATTGGGCACCCCAAATTAATGTAGACTTTTTATCTTAATCTCTCTGTGCTTCTGTTCCCTAGGTATAAAATTGGGATAATATCACCCAACCTCACAGGCTCAGGCAACCTTAATTCTTTTCCAAATTTGAATTCTTGACTTTGCAAACTTAACATTCTTTAACATAATTTTTGTGTGTCATTTCTATACATGAATGAAAATCTAATCTGCAGTGGGAATTCAGATAATCATCTCTTTATAGGATTAGGCTGTAAATGTGAATTATATAAAGTACATTGCAACAGAGAGTCCTGTGGCACCTTTAAGACTAACAGATGTATAGGAGCATAAGAAAGCTTATGCTCCTATACATCTGTTAGTCTTAAAGGTGCCACAGGACTCTCTGTTGCTTNGTATAATTCCTATTCCATAATGAGATATCTTTGAGCTATAATATATCCTATACATCTGTTAGTCTTAAAGGTGCCACAGGACTCTGTTGCTTTTTACAGATCCAGACTAACACGGCTACCCCTCTGATTCTTGATAAAGTACATTGACATTACAGTATGTACAAAGTAATATTGCTAGGTCTTAAAAGTGGAGATCTGCTGTGTTCAATTCAGTTTTTAGGGCTGGAATTTCTTCAATAAAATCTGTCTGTTTCCTGTACAAACCTTGGAGTATGTCAGACAAATTTTGTGTTCTGTTGGCCCCAAAGTGAGGTACATTGGGTTGTCTTAATTATTAAAATTTGTAACTTCAGAAAACTAGTTTTGTAAAATTTCTAAAGCAGCTGAAAGGGTTATTTTTAATTGACCAGCATAAAAGTAAAAAAGATTAGATGGAATAATATAATTGCAGAAAAGAGTTCGTTTTTCAAAGAGGTAGTAAATGCATTTTGAGAAACGGGGATATATAATCAGTGGCCATGCTGTAGACTATTTGAGACCAGTAAGTCACAATTGGTAAAATGTATTGGTAAAATGAAATTGGGGATGGGAAAATTATTCAGTATCAGAAGCTACTCACAAAATAAGTTAGCACTGCCATATGGCTCTTGTGAACCAGTCCATAATGACTAAAAAAGAGATGTAGATATAAATCAATATTGTTTCATTATGAAAATTCTTGTTCATATATATCAGATTGCTGACAGAATAATTTTATTTTTTACTTCAGAAATTTGAGAGAAGCAAGAGATAATGCTGTGGCTGAAAAAGAAAGAGCAGTTGTGGCTGAAAAGGATGCTTTAGGAAGATATGAGCATCTCTTAGAACAGTAAGTATATTTTAAAATGCATGCACACAAATGGAACTAAAGAGATACCAGTATATTTATATCATTAAATTTGATAATCTTTTTTTCTGGACATAAAGGGAATACTGTGTACAATTCTGGTCAACCATGTTCAAGAAAGATTAATTCAAACTGGACGCTGTGCGGAGAAGGGCTACTAAGATGGGCAGAGGAATGGAGAGCCTATCTTACAAGACAATAAAAGAACTTGGCTTGTGTTGCCTAGAAAATGAAGGCTGAGAGGGGATATGATTGCTCTCTATAAATACCGCAGGGTGGTAAAACAACAGGGAAGGAGAAAAGCTATTTAAGCTAAAGGATAATGTTGGGAACAAGTACAAAGGGTATACACTGGCCATGAATAAATTTTAGGCTGGAAATTAGAATGATGTTTCTAACTATTCGAGGACTGACTCTCAGAAACTGCCTTCCAATAGGAGTAGTGGGGGCAAACAACCTACTAGTTTTAAAATGGATCTTGATAAATTTATGAACGTGATTATATGACATTATTTCCTGTGATAGCAGGGAATTGGACTCACTGACTGAAGAGGTTCCTTACGTTTCTGTTCTGTGTTTTCATCATTTCTCTAAGTGGACAAGATTAGTTTTTAACAAAATGTGTTTTCACCCATGAGCAACCAGTGGAATTCCAGAATGTTTGAGCACCAACCCAGATTGTCTCAAGATTCTTCTGTTCTTCGAGTGATGTCCCTATGGGTGTTCCACTTTAGGTGTTGGTGCGCTCCTGTGCCCGTAGCTGGAGATTTAAGGAATCAGTGCCCAGTTGGGTCACACATGCGCGGTCCCCATCTTGCACCGCTTCAGGCGGTTAACAGGTGCTATGCGACCAACCCCCCCCTCAGTTCCTTCTCTACCACCTTTGGCTCTAGTCAGAGCACTTAGCAGCACCTTGCAGCTTAGCAAGAGCTTATCTTTTCCTTAGTTTTTAGTTTTCAGTTAGAATAGTTAACCTTCCTATTTTATCCCCATCTTTTGCTTCTTCTTCTTCTTCAAAAAAAAGTTGTTTACATTTTTCTCATAGGGCATGTAGGTTTCCGTTTCTACGTGGTTATTGTACCTCCCCCACCCTTTGTTTTTTTACGGGGAGAGTACGCTCCTTGAGGGGCATGCCTGGTTCCCCAGGGTTCAAACACTGCACTATCTGCAGGATTTCTGTACCTCTTTCTGACGGACACTCTCAGTGTGCCCGGTGTCTTGGTGAGACACATATACCGCAGACAGGTTTGCACTGTCACAGTCTGAAAGCTCGCACCAGAAAGGCAAGAGATCTCCAACTGAAACTACTTCTCATGGAAAAATCTCTCCGCCTGGCATCTAACATTAGATACACACCCAGCCAGAAATTGCCATCGGCAGCCTCTGATAAGGGCCCTTCGTCCATGGCACGGGCTCCTGATCAACCCGCCAAGAAGGCGGCAAAAAAACGGGATACCACGTTCCCAACTTTGGAGTTGGCCAAGAAAAGGCGCTCTGCTCACAAGCAAACACTCCCAGTACTGACCGCACCGGCCATGTCAATGGCCGAAACAACGGGTCCCTCCGGCACCATCGGTACCAAGAAACTGAAAGCTGCCAAGCAGCCGAGCTCAGTCACAAGCACCAAGGGGAAAATGAAACCCCATGCCGCAGTACTGTCGGACATGAACAAGCAATTGGTACTGAGCACCTCAATAACTCCAATACTAATGCTGCCACCTAGTGCGGCCATCACGCAGACCAGTCACACACCGGTGCCGACAAGCAGTTTCCCCCATGCGAACCCGTTTCCTACGACACCAACGGTACTGATACTGGGCACATTGCAGCAATTCCTCCACCACAAAGACATCTCCGTTTCATCAGTCTCCCATCCTCGGCACCGATGGTACCTCGGTAAGTCACAGCACTTAGTCAACCCAGTTCTCCTCTTCTGTCCACTCCACAATTCTCCAGTGAGGATGGAGATGGGGATGCTGGGCGCGCTCCACCACATTTATCCCCAGTGGCTGCTCCTACCATGCACGCCCCTCCATACACGGGCTACCCGGCAAACCTTCTGAACCAACCTTGGTACGGGCAACCCTGGATGCCCACTATGCCCTTCCAACCACAGCCTTTTTGGAACCCGTGGGCTGCATACCAACAGCAACAACAGGGCATACCTGTCGGCCTTCCCACAGCTGACACACTTCAAGCACCTTTATTGATCCCACCAGGCACTTCTGAACAGGGGGCTCAGGAGGAAGAGGAGGAATTCTCTGATCAAGACAATCCACCGGAAATCCACTTCTCCTCATCCTCACCAGACGACACTATTATGCCCCCACCTACCATCGCAGGTGATGCTTTGTAGAGGTCTTGAAATTGTTTGGGGAGAGTTGCCACTTCACTGGACATCTCCCTGGAAGAGGTCCAGGAATCGTGACACAAGATAGTTGACATACTGCACCCATCGACCTCATCTAAAATCACCCTTCCCATGAAGGATGTGATTATGGATCCTGTGAAGTTGCTCTGACAAACCCCTGCAGTGATTCCACCTACCTGTAAGAGGTCTGATTAAAAAATACCATATGCCTGCAAAGGGCTCTGAATTCCTTTTTTTGAATCCAACATCGAACTCATTGGTGATTGATGCTGACAATGAACCGGGTAGCCAACAATACTACAGAAACACTGGAAATGCCTTGACCTTTTCGGTTGCAAAGCATATTCTGCTGCGACCTTACAATTGAGAATTGCCAACTATGATGCCTTATTAGCAAAGTATGACCACAATAACTATGCAAGTCTCTCTGAATTTACTGCCTTTATTCCAGTGACAAACAAGAACAATACAAATCACTCATCACAGAAGGTTAACTCATAACCAGAACAGCATTACAAGCTGCCCTTTATTCAGCAGATTCAGCTGCGAGATCCATAGCAACCACAATTGTTATGAGATGAGCCTCCTGGCTCCATCTATCTGGAATCCCAAAGCTGGTACTGTTGACTGTGGAGGACGTTTGAAGGATCCAGACTTTTCGTGGACAAAACAGACGAGTCATTGCACACTCTTAAGTACTCAAGGGTGACATTGCGATGTCTGGGAATCCACACACCTAAGATCAAAAGGCGACAGGGCAGTGATCAAGCCTCTCAACGATTCTGACCCCCTCCGAATGCACAACACAGTAGATACTATGAATATCAGGGTCGGAAGTAGAAAACCTTGAGGAGACGGCAATCTGGTCCCTCGAATACTGTTTCTCAACCATCAACTTCCAGACAACAAATTTGAAGCCTTGGTCGAGGTCTGAGAACCCCATCTCTTTCAATGCTGGAACCATCTACAACTATCAAGACATTTGGAGATCGCCTGACCCCATTTTACCTGATCTGGCACAGTATTACAACAGACAGATGGGTATTAGAAATTATCAAAACTGGTTACTCCATCCCCCTTACCTCCAAACCCCCTACCTATCCCCCTTCCCTATCTCTCTTCAGGGACTCCTCTCACGAGTATCTACTGCAGTGGTGGCCAGCCCGCGGTGCTTCCCGCAGCTCCCATTGGCCGCGAAAGGTGAACCGCGGCCACTGGGAGCTGCAAACCGTGCCTGTGGATGGTCAGTGTAAACAAACTGTCTCGCGGCCCGCCAGAGGATTACTCTGATGGGCCGCATGCGGCCTGCAGGTTGCCCATCACTGGTCTACTGCGAGAAGAGGTAACCTACTTCATGTCTCTAGAAGCAGTAGAACCCATACCAGCTGAGTACAGTGGGAAGGGGTTCTATTCCCACTAATTTCTCTCACAGAAAAAAACAGGAGGTTGGAGGCCTATCCTCTGCCTATGACGACTCAACAAATTTGTGAAAACACAGCAGTTCAAAATGGTCACACTAAGCACCATAATCCCAGCATTAGAAAGAGGGGACTGGTTCTCAGCCCTTGACCTCCAGGACGCATATTTTTCATATATCCATCCATCCCTCACATCGAAAATTCCTATGATTTGCAATAGGACATGACCATTTCCAATACAAAGTGCTATCCTTTGGCCTTTCCACTGCGCCTTGGGTATTCTCAAAGGTATTAGCCGTAGTAGCTGCCTATCTACGCAGAGAGGGAACCATGATTTTTCCCTACCTGGACAACTGTCTGTTGAAAGCACCAACAAGACAGGCAGTCATAAAGTCCACCGAACACACAATAACCAGGTTAGGCCTTCAGATAAACATGCAAAAATCCACTCTAACATCAGTTCAACACGTGGAATTTATTGGAGCAGACCTCAACTCCCTCGAGGCAACAGCCTCCCGACCGACAAAACAATTTCTGACTCTAACCAATTTGATCTCCCCAGCACAAAATAGCCCGCAAGTGTCTGTCAGAACTTGCCTACAAATTCTACGCCACATGGCTGCCATGACCTTTATTGTCCGACATGCAAGATTACATATTTGGTGCCTCCAAGCCTGGCTCTGAACAAATTATGTCCCACACAAGCACAGTATAAACAAGTGCCTCACCATGCCAGAGACAATCAAAGATTCTCTTTTTGTGGTGGACCAACCCGGACAACATTGATCACCATCACCACAGATGCTTCCCTTCTAGGGTGGGAAGCACATCTGCAACCACATATAGGCTGATGCTCCGTGACGGAGTCCCATCTTCACATAAATCTACTAGAACTGCGAGTGGTTCAGAACACTTGTTCCTACTTCTTACTGCTAATCAGAGAGAAGACGGTACAGATTCTCACGGACAATGTAATTTGTATGTTCTACATAAACAGACAAGGGGGAGCGCGATCACACTCCCTCTGTGTGGAAGCCAGGTGTGTTTGGCAATGGTGCATCATGGCAGATACCCTAAGCAGGAAGTTTTATCAGGACCACAAGTGGGAGCTGAACACACCAGTAATCCTAAACATTTTTTGGATGTGGGGGTTTCCAATTATAGATCTTTTTGCAACTGCACAAAACACCAAATGCCCCCAATTTTTCTCCAGAGTAGGACTCAGTCCACACTCTCTGGGTGACGCCTTCCTCATCAAATGGAACGCTTCCCTACTATACACCTTCCCTCCCACCCCCCTTCCTAGCCCATGTGCTTCACAAGATCAGACAAGACAGATCCAGAGTGATCCTAATAGCCCCCGAACCACAACAAACATGGTACCCTTACCTTCTCCACATGGCGGTCTACACACCACACACACTGCCACTTCTACCTCGGCTGCTATCGCAGGATGCAGGTTGCGTCATCCATCTGGATCCCCAATGACTCCATCTCAAAGCTTGGTTACTGCATGGTTCTCAGACTCTGAAATGACATGTTCCACAGATGTACAAAACATCTTGTTAAACAGTCGTAGGACAACTACCCGACTTACTTACTTACATACATACATACATACATACGTGAGTGGAGGCGATCTACTCATGGTGCCGACACAAACAGACTGCACCTCTCTCAGCCCCTTTACCTCTCATTCTAGACTACTTGCTGGAACTCCTTTCATCTCAACCAATACACTTGCTGACATTTTTTCCTAAACTGCATTTGGACAAACAGTCCAGATTACATTCCTGGATGTCCGCAGGGCTATAGCCTTCTACATTAGGCACTTTAAATATTTTCTCAAGTCTTCAAAATTGTTCATTTCAGTCACCGAACGATCAAAAGGTAATGCCATTTCCAAAGAACGTGTATCCAGTGGATATCAGACTGCATAAAACTGTTACCTTCAGCATGAACGACAACCCCCTACAGGGATCTGCACTCATTCTACCATAGTGCCTATCAGCATCCATAGCATTTCTTAATAATGTTCCCATCCCGGAAATCTGTAGGGCCGCAACCTGGGCCTCTCCACACACACATGCCCAGCATTACGCTTTGCAACAACATGCATCTTCCGATACTGTGTTCAGACATACTGTACTTTCATCTGGTATGACTTCACCTCCGAAGCTCCCCCATTCCACTGGAGGGCACTGCTCTGAAGTCACCTAAAGTGGAGCACCCACAGGGACATCACTCAAAGAAGAAGAAGAGAACGTCACTCACCTTGTGCAGGAAAGGAGGTTCAAGATGTGTGTCCCTGTGGGTGCTCCACTACCCTCCCTCCTCCCCTCTGCTTCGGAATTTTATTACTTTACTCTGCGGAAGAGAAGTAACAAGAGGTTGGTCGCACAGCGCTAGTTAACCGCCTGAAGCAGCATGAGACACATGTGCAACCCAACCGGGCAGTACTACCTTAAATCTCCAGCTATGGGCGCAGGGGCGCACCGACACCTAAAGTGGAGCCGCCACAGGGACGCATATCTCCAAGAACCTCGATTACTGCATGAGGTGAGTAATGTTCTCATCTTCCCTTGTCTTGCCTTGTCTCACAAAGAGTAGACCGTGCGAATATTTTTCTCACTGTCATTTCAAGATTGTCATAGATAAAACTAAGTTAGGCCTCTCACCTATGGGGGCAGTATTTAAAATAACTAGCGGACAAAACAAGTGCTCCTCTTGTGGTGAAGTTGTGCAACTCACACTGACAGTATAGCTTCATATCATGTGAAGAACCTCTTTCATCAGACTCTGAGCTCTCTGATTCTCTATTACTCCTGGGGGGATTCTGTGTGACTGTGCATTTGCAGAAAATGCCCCTCCCTCTCCCCCCCCCCCC
>QXTE01000219.1:2311172-2395432 GCA_003942145.1 Platysternon megacephalum | reverse complement strand
CACCTGGACTCCTCCAATTATTCCCCCCACACCTAGACCCTCACCCCACTGATACCCAGCCAGCTGCACCTGGACCCCCACCCCATCTAGCTCCACTCCCCTGCCACTCAGACCCCCCCACTGAGTCCCCCACCCCAGAACCCCTGCCGAGCCCCATCTCCCCACACCCAGACCCCTCCCAGCTGAATCCCAGCCACCTTCACCTGGATCGCCTGCAGAGTCCCATTGCCCCTGCACCTGGAACCCCCCAACAAGCCCTTGTGCATCCAGATCTCCCACATTGCCCCACACAGAAACCTATCCCCCCACAGTAAGCCCCTCCACGCTTGGATCCTGCTGGGCGGAACCTGCCCTCCTACACCTGGTGCAGAGGGGCAGGGCCCCAGGGTGTTTCTGGGGCAGGTCTAGCCCTTGCATTGTGTCAGGGTCAGGTGCAGCCTCACTGCCGAGCCCCTGTACTGAGGGAGATGGGGTCTTCAGGGTGACCTCCCATCTCAATGCAGCCACTGGCCTGTGCGCCCCACTGCCATGCTGGAGCCACATTTGTTTATTGACAAATACAATTTGCAGAATTTTAAATATTTTGGCACATAATTCACTCAGGAGTACTCTATGGACCAATGCTGTGTTTCATTAGTTCAAAACAGGAAGCATTTTTATAATGTTTTCAACTAACAGTTTAGCTATAATTTGTATGGTGCATAATAGTAATTGAATATTATACTTACCTTTGTGGTAGCCCTTTTGTTCCTTTCCTGCTGCCTCCACCAGTTTTCTCACTTCCATATGTCCCAAATGATGGTGTAGAATGGCTATAATACTTCCCATGCCAATTTATTAATATATTTTAGTATGGGGAGGAGTTGTGAATAATTCTCTGTACTGCTTCACAATAGCTCCAGTCTCCTGCCCTGCAGCACCTCGGTTATTTAAATGCTTAGTTCTTCCTAAATGATGACTAGTAGTCATGCTAATTATATGGTGATTTTGAGCTATAGATAATATCCAAATAAGGATTTGAATGAGGCCACTACATTCATTTCATTTGTGACTTAATCCATGTTTAAACCCAGGTATTTAGGAACTGAAAGGCTAATGCATTAACCAACTGTGCCACCTAGCTGTCTACTTAGAATGAACGTTTAAGTGACATTTTGCTTGAACTAGGTTTTAAAGGTGAGCTGTAAATAGGAATTGTTAAGATTTTGTTAACTTAAGTTAACAAATGTGTGCTTCACACTCCAATAACCAAGATACTGCTATTGGGGCATTTAGCACATTGCCCAAACCTGCAAACACTCTTTATTATTCAGTCCTGTGTATTTTGTCCCCTGTGGGACTCCTAGCCCTCACTGCAATATAGCATTCCAGCATGCACTATGCTGTAAGCGAATTCATATCAAATGTGGAACCCTGCTGGAAAATAAATTCAGCCCGTAAAGAATGAGATAAGTGCCATTTTTTCTCTTTTTACTGTATAGTGTTTTGTTAAAACAAAAATTCTATCTTATATTTTGGGCACATATATATATGTGCCCAAAATATAAGATAGAATTTTTGTTTTAACAAAACACTATACAGTAAAAAGAGAAAAAATGGCACTTATCTCATTCTTTACGGGCTGAATTTATTTTCCAGCAGGGTTCCATGGTTTTGAAGTTTAAAAAATATATATATATATATTTTAAACTTCAAAACCATGCAAAAGACTTCTTAAAAAAAACAAACCAGTTTCTTGACCTCTTGAATGCTGGCTTCCTGGTTCACTGAGGTGGTCTGATTGTTGTTATTTCAATGGCATTATTTATTAGGGCTGTCGATTAATCTCAGTTAACTCATGCGATTAACTCAAAAAAATTAATCGCGATTAAAAAAATTAATCGCGATTAATCGCAGTTTTAATTGCATTGTTAAACAGTAGAATACCAATTGAAATTTATTAAATATTTTTGGATGCTTTTCTACTTTTAAATATATTAATTTCAATTACAACACAGAATACAAAGTGTACAGTGCTCACTTTCTCTTATTACAAATATTTGCACTGTAAAAATGATAAACAAAAGGAAGTAGTGCAATCTCTTTATCACGAAAGTGCAACTTACAAATGTAGAATTTTTTTTGTTACATAACTGCACTCAAAAACAAAACAATGAAAAACTTTACAGCCTACAAGTCCACTCAGTCCTGCTTCTTATTCAGCTTCGCTAAGAGAAACAAGTTTGTTTACATTCACGGGATATAATGCTGCCAGCTTCTTATTTACAATGTCACCTGAAAGTGAGAACAGGCATTTGCATGGCACTTTTGTAGCTGGCATTGCAAGATATTTACATGCCAGATATGCTAATCATTCGTATACCTCTTCATGCGTCGGCCACCATTCCAGAGAACATGCTTCCATGCTGATGATGCTCATTAAAAAAATAATGGGTTAATTAAATTTGTGACTGAACTCCTTGGGGGAGATTTGTATATCTCCTGCTCTGTTTTACCCCCATTCTGCCATATATTTCATGTTACAGCAGTCTCGGATGAGGACCCAGCACATGTTGTTTGTTTTAAGAATACTTTTACTGCAGATTTGACAAAATGCAAAGAAGGTACCAATGTGAGGATTTCTAAAGATAGCTACAGTACTCGAACCAAGGTTTAAGAACCTGAAGTGCGTTCCAATATCTGAGGGATGAGGTGCAGAGCATGCTTTCAGAAGTCTTAAAAGAGCAACACTAGGATGCAGAAACTACAGAACCCGAACCACCAAAAAAGAAAATCAACCTTCTGTAGGTGTGTAACAGGGTTGGCACCCATCTCTCGTGAGTGCCCCCTTCTGGCTGAGTGTGTTTGCATTCTTTAGTTCTGGTGACCCCTTTTGCTGGTTCTCAGGTGGGTTTGTCAGTGACACAGCACTCCAGCCAAGTCAAACTGTCTGCATGTTAACCAGCACAAACCCCTTCCGGGTATACAGTCCCCCGGGGCCTATCTTAGTACCCCTCTGGTGGTGTCTTTCTCTAGCCCTCCCTCGGCTGTGGTGTTTAAGTAGTTCAGCCCTGGTATGGCATCCTCCCTGGATACACTATCTTCAGGTTGCCCTACCCGGGCTCAGTCCCTACTCAGTCCTAGGAACCAGCCAGGAGCTCCCTCAGTGCTCCCCCCATCCCTGCTAGCAAACCGTCCGTGGCCCTGCTGCTCTTCCAGGCAGCCAGGCCTGCAGTCCTTTCTTCTTCTGCTCCAAGCAGCAACTAACTACTGCTCTGCATCTCCTTTTATATGGCCCTCCTGGGCCCTGATTGGCTGCTTCCCCTGCAGCCACTGTAGCCTGCTTGGAGGACCTCTCCATTGCTCCTTCCCTGGGATGGGTGTGGCAGAACTCTAAGGCCTCCAGCCAGGGGCCTTTGGGCATAGTCCACCCCATCACAAGGTGGCATCTGACTCTGATGATGAAAATGAACATGTGTCAATCTGCACTGCTTTGGATCATTATCAAGCAGAACCCATCATCAGCATGGATGCATGTCCTCTGGAATGGTGGTTGAAGCATGAAGGAACATATACATCTTTTTAGTGCATCTGGCACGTAAATATCTTGCGACACCAGCTACAACAGTGCCATGCAAACGCCTATTCTGATTTTCAGGTGACATTGTAAACAAGAAGTGGGCAGCATTATCTCCCGCAAATGTAAACAAACTTCTTTGTCTGAGCGATTGGCTGAACAAGAAGTAGGACGGAGTGGACTTGTAGGCTCTAAAGTTTTACATTGTTTTTGAATGCAGTTATTTTTTGTACATAATTCTACATTTGTAAGTTCAACTTTCATGATAAAGAGATTGCACTACAGTACTTGTATTAGGTGAATTGAAAAATACAATTTATTTTGTTTTTTTACAGTGCAGATATTTGTAATAAAAATAAATATAAAGTGAGCACTGTACACTTTGTTTTCTGTGTTGTAATTGAAATCAATATATTTGAAAATGTAGAAAACATAAAAAAATTTAAATATTCTATTATTGTTTAACAGTGCGTTTAATTTTTTTAATCGCGCGAGACAGCCCTATTATTTATGCTTTGGTGGTGTTGGATCACAACAAGAGACAGCAGTCTAAATAAAACTGGAATATGCAGTAACTAAAAAGAAGAGAAAAAGTGAAGTTTTAGATAACTGTATTGAAGGCTGGTTACTGATGACAGTCATATGTTGCTTAAGTTAACAGAATTTTGGCAATTCACCTTTAAAATATGTCTGGGCTCTGGCCTCATCAGAATATCCTTCCTTCATTCTCCATTGATGGTAGAAGCAACCAACTCCCACAAAAAAAGCTGTCACCGAAGTCCAGTCAGTTTTTTCCTTGAGTTGTGGATCTCCCTTCCTTGAGTTTCAAATGTCTCACCCTGGCTGCTGGAACATGTTCTCTCACACACTGCTTTTTGCTTATACAGCATTCCTCTTCTGCATCTTCCTCCTCCCAGGAGGGATCCTGCACTAAAATATGGCAATAAACATTTTAAAAAGACTAATTACTGATATGTAAGTCATTAAAAAATGAGGTTCTGAGATCTGTCTTTGTTTTGTTTAATAATTTGATTAAAACAAAATACCTATTAATTAAATGATAGATTGTCCTACAGAAAAATCTACTTTCAAAAAAGAGATACTATAGCACACTTTCTCCTTGACCTGACAGAAAATGGACTTGTCACAAAGCTAATACTTTATGCTTCTTACAGCATCTTGATGGATGACTCAGAAACAGGTAGATCTATCTAAAAACTATCTATCTAAAACTGCCTCCCCTTCTGGCCACAATATAGGTGTAAGGATTACAACTGATGTAAGTAGATAAGTTGGAATACAAAAAAGTGGCAAAATGACAACTTGGCATCCTGAGATGGAACAAAAGACATTGACTTTGCAGACTCTAAAATCCTGAGATTATTGCTGACAAATGAGTGAACCCCAGGCCTCTCATTTCTGGCCCCACCCCAGAGCCTGCACCCCCAGTTAGAGACCTCAACCCCTCCCGCACCCCAACCCCCTGCCCCAGCCCAGTGAAAGTGAGTGAGGGTGGGGGAAAGTGAGCCACCGAAGGAGGGGGAATGTAGTGAGCAGGGGGCGGGGCTTCAGGGAAGGGGCGGAGCTAGGGTGTTCGGTTTTGTGCAGTTAGAAAGTTGGCAACCCTAAGTATTATATGTATTTTAGTTTTAAGTCTGAATCATTTAGATGTGGATTTCAAGTCAACAGAATTTTTTTTCTTGGCTACTGTCCTGCTTGTTAATTTGGAAGGTGTCTGCTGCCTTAGGGGAAACAAATACAGATCTGCACTAACTAGTCCTTTGAAAATGTTGCTGTGTTTACTGTAACTTATGTCTGATCTCTGAAAAACTTCTCTTTTAATTAAACCAGGGAAATAGTAAATACAAATTCCAGTTGTGGCAAAGCAGACACTTTTCTGTCTTTTCTTGCTATTCTTTTTCCGGTGCCTAGGGATTCACAAATTTATCAGAATAGTATGTAGGAGAGAATGAATATTTTTAAAAACTTATTTTAAAAACAGTTTGTTGTTGTCCCGGACACCACAGGAAGAATGACAAGACACAAGGTATATGATTTAACTATGCTGCAACTTTATTAAGTAACACTACTGGGAACTATCCAGCAATCACTTGTCCAGCACAGATCATTCTTCCTTTGGAATCCATACTACTTGGCGGAGGGCTGTCATCAGCCCCCCCCCTCTCCGCTGCACCTTCAGAAGGGCCTGTCCCAGTAAGAGTTGAAATACAGTAGCAAAACCTGTCACCTTGTTCTCTATTTGTTGGATGGTCTTTTGACAAGGCTAATTAATGATCTGGAGGATGGCGTGGATTGCACCCTCAGCAAGTTTGTAGATGACACTAAATTGGGAGGAGTGGTAGATACGCTGGAGCAGGGGTCGGCAACCTCTGGCACACGGCTCGCCAGGGTAAGCACCCTGGTGGCCCGGCCAGTTTGTTTACCTGCTGCATCAGCAGGTTGAGCTGATCGCGGGTCCCACTGGCCGCGGTTCACCGCTCCAGGCCAATGGGGGCTGCGGGAAGCCACGGCCAGCACATCCATCAGCCCGCGCCGCTTCCCGCAGCCCCCATTGGCCTGGGACGGCGAACCGCGGCCAGTGGGAGCCGCGATCGGCTGAACCAGCCGACGCAGCAGGTAAACAAACTGGCCCGGCCCGCCAGGGTGATTACCCTGGCAAGCCGCGTGCCAGAGGTTGCCGACCCCTGCGCTGGAGGATAGGGATAGGATACAGAGGGACCTAGACAAATTAGAGGATTGGGCCAAAAGAAATCTGATGAGGTTCAACAAGGACAAGTGCAGAGTCTTGCACTTAGGATGGAAGAATCCCATGCACTGCTACAGACTAGGGACCGAGTGGCTAGGAAGCAGTTCTGCAGAAAAGGACCTGTGGGTTACAGTGGACAAGAAGCTGGATATGAGCCAACAGTGTGCCCTTGTTGCCAAGAAGGCTAACAGCATTTTGGCCTGTATAAGTAGGAGCATTGCCAGCAGATCGAGAGACGTGATCGTTCCCCTCTATTCGGCATTGGTGAGGCCTCATCTGGAGTACTGTGTCCAGTTTTGGGCCCCACACTACAAGAAGGATGTGGAAAAATTGGAAAGAGTCCAGCGGAGGGCAACAAAAATGATTAGGTGGCTGGAGCACATGACTTATGAGGAGAGGCTGAGGGAACTGGGATTATGTAGTCTGCAGAAGAGAAGAGTGAGGGGGGATTTGATAGCTGATTTCAGCTACCTGAAAGGGGGTGCCAGAGAGGATGGATCTAGACTGTTCAGTGGTACCAGATGACAGAACAAGGAGTAACTGTCTCAAGTTGCAGTGGGGGAGGTTTAGGTTGGATATTAGGAAAAACTATTGCGCTAGGAGGGTGGTGAAGCACTGGAATGGGTTACCTAGGGAGATGGTGGAATCTCCTTCCTTCAAGGTTTTTAAAGTCAGTCTTGACAAAGCCCTGGCTGGGATGATTTAGTTGGGGATTGGTCCTGCTTGAGCAGGGGGTTGGACTAGATGACCTCCTGAGGTCCCTTCCAACCCTGATATTCTATGAAAGTAAACATTTTTGTTGCCCTTCATAATGACATTCCATGCCCCCAAGCTTGTGATCTCAAGTTCTAATTTCTAACTTTTGCAAAAATCCTGCAACAATTTCTTTCTTTTTTTTTTTTTTTTTTTTCATTTCACGCTGAATCAATAATTCATTTTTCCGTTCAGTGGTTGAAACAAAAAAAACTGTTTTGAACTGAAACTGTATTCCTTTCCCCCTTTTTTCTTGACAAAAGAACAAAGAGTACTTTTCAGGCTGAACAAAATGTTTTGAATCTTGGTTCAGAACAACATTTCTGAAATTGTTTTGTTTCAACAATTTTTTTTCAGGTTTTTTCCAGCCGAAACTATTCACCAAATTCGACTAGAATTCATGAATAGTTTTGGTACCCCAAAAATACATTTTACTATTCTCCACAAAGATTTCTCCCAGCTCTAGTTGTATCTAATATAGATACAATGATTGAAAATACAATAGACACAATAATAGAAGGTCCATACTGGAGGCACTTTTTAATTCTTGCATAGAATTTTTCCAAGCATTGTACATATATTGGTAGAATAAACTCCTAATGCTTTAGCTTCTTGGAACTAGGCAACTACATTCTGAAGAATGTAAGCCTTTTCCTTCAAGCATTTGATTATTTCCTGTTGATCTCAAGAGGGATAATTAAGCAAAGCAGGGAAGTCCAAAAAACATTGAGGGTTAAGTTAGCAGTCTGATAACTAAACATGGTCCAGTGGCATAGAAGGCACTGAAAAGATGTCTTGCCAAAATATGTACATGTATATTCCCATTTTGTTGTGCTTTATAAACATGCTCCTAAGCCATTCAGAAGCTTTTGAAAATTTTACCCTTAGTCTCAAATGGCTATTTGTTATACTCGTATTTATGTGAACCGTATGATAGAGAGTTCAAGTTTATTCCTCAAATTTAAAAAAATGCCAATTATAATGGTTTTCTACTCATAAAATGGTAATGTTTAGCAAAATTTGTTTGTAAAACTTCTTTTTTAAAAGATAGACTTATAAAGATAAATATAAAAATTATTTAGTAATGCCAACTATCTAAATCGACTTATAAAAACTTCAGGTAAAAGAAACGTATTTTCCATATTTATTTTAAAATATGACATTTACTGGAAGGGAAGTCCAGTAAAATTCCCACCAATGAAGTGTGAGTGCATTTCTCCCACTTGTAAATGAGCTCCTATTTCCTATAGTATATATTCCGGTACCACAATGAGCCATTTTCAACATGTTTTACTTTAGCTCCTAAAACAGTTTAAAACTTGGCACACATAGGTAAATGAATGTTACCTCTAGTTTTAGAAACTGGTTTTTGTTTCAGTGTTGTAGTGACTGTGAATAGGACTTTCAGAATGCAGAAAACAAGGTCTTGATTAGAAATGGTTTTGGAAGTAATGTTAAAGGTGTTTGCAAATGTCTTTTTGACAATCAACCTCTGTGTGCTTCAGTTTACTCATCTTGTAAATAGGGGGATAATAATGTTTGCTTTTGTAAAGTGCTCTGAGATCAATGCACAAAAAGTTTTATATAAGTGGCCTATGATGACTAAGTAATGATTTTTGTTTTTAGTATATGAGCTCAGTTTTGCAGACTTTCACCTTATTTCTATGTGTACCAATACTAATATTTGAAAAAAAACCCCAAAAAAACCCTCCCTCCATATTTTAATATACCACTTATATTATGCCTCCCACTCCATAGGTTGGGATTATACTCCAATGAGATTTCCTGAAAGTTGATACAATCCAGCATGGTGTACGCAGGGACATTACAGAAGAACATGAGATAAGATCGTTGGTATGGCTTGAAGGGTCTAAAATGAGGAATGGGAAGAAAAGGCTAGGTATATTTAGAATTTTTTATGTTCACAAACCATCCCTGTTGCCTTTGTTGTTGGGGACATTCATTATATTATAGCAGTTATTCCCTTAAAAAAAATCTTTTTATGTAAATCTTTAAGTCTCAACACATTCAACGTCTTGGTTGAAGTACATGGCAGGATTTGCGACAGAAACGTACTGCTGGCTGGTTTGGTTTTATAAAATGCGAGCATAAGTGTAGCACAGGGATCAACTTTTTGTTATCAACTTTTTGTACAGTACCTAGCACAATGGAGCCCCTGTCTTTAATTAGTGGTGTAGGTACTACCATAATACACATAATAAATAATTATCTCTTATCCCTGGGTTCTCTCCAAACACACCAGCTATTGCCACTAGTAAATATTTACCGCCAGTAGTGCTGGGAAGGGATAGTATGGTGAAGTGAGTGTTGAAAAGTAGAGGTTAAGGGGCAGCCTTTATGAATCACAGGTGGTAGTCTGGAAAACATAATGCTAGAAGCCTGGCTTAGGTAGGCAGGCAGAGGTAAAGTTCTGGTGTGTAGTTTGTGGTTGTATAGGTCTTGTGGTAGTGGTAAGATGTGTGCCCTTTAGCGGAGAAGAAGATGGTATGTTGTGTTAGTTGGTTTAACTTTTCATTTTCTTGCTTTTGTAGTTTTGTAGTGTACAGTAATCCTACCTGATTCACAGCTAAATTTGATTGTCTATTAATATGTAAATAGGCTTAGAAGGATTCAATTTTTATCCGTAAATGGCAGTAAACATTGATTTAACTGAACACAAACAAACCAACGAAAAAATATTTCTATCTATAATGACTGAAATTTACAGCTAGGCAAAGTAAGTAAAATGCTGCTTGATAAATTAGTTTAATTTAAGGATATTTATTTTATATAGTTTAACGTGATGTTGACAGTTTGTGTTTTTAGCAGTTAAAGATTTATAACTTCTTATATTTTTCTACTATCTTTAAATAATTATTGGCTGCCCCCATAACTTTGTTTAAGTGTGAACATTTAAATTGATAAAAATAAAAATATGCTTAAAACACAATTTTGCGGAACTGTTAAAATTTAAATTGATTATTTTTAAGCATTTTTTTCAATTATAAACAAAATTATCTGTTGAATTTATTTAAAAAAAAAAAATCCTGCTAAGCCTGTATATAAAGCTTTATGTCTTTCATGGAATATTTCATAATTGCAGCTCCTCAAGTGGGAAAACTTACTCAAGAGATATCTCACATGATATGCACCATTGTGCAGTTTCCAAAATATTGTGTGTGGAAATGTCACTTTCAAAAGAAGAGCAATAATTTTGCTGATTTAGAGGAGGAGAACAAAAGGAACATTTCACAAAACAAAAATTCTAAACCGTGTTGAATATGTTTGCAGTTTGTTCATAGTTCAAGTAAGTTTGTTACTTCTAGCTTTCTAATGTCATATCATATCGCACAGCTTGGAAAGCTTTCTGATGGTCATTATGTTAAGGGAGCAAAGCTCTTTTGTGCCATTACATTGTTCAAAGTGTTTTTTCTTTTTGAACAAAGAAAATTGGATATAGCATTGAAGAGTTGTTGCGCAATAAAATATGGTTATAGATAGTCTTACATATGAATGAAGATAACAGTGAACAGCTTAAAATTCAGAGGGGTAGCTGTGTTAGTCTGGATCTGTAAAAAGCAACAGAGAGTCCTGTGGCACCTTTAAAACTAACAGATGTATTGGAGCATAAGCTTTCGTGGGTGAATACCCACTTCGTCAGAAGCATGCGTCTGACGAAGTGGGTATTCACCCACGAAAGCTTATGCTCCAATACATCTGTTAGTTTTAAAGGTGCCACAGGACTCTCTGTTGCTTTTTACAGATCCAGACTAACACAGCTACCCCTCTGAATTTTAAGCTGTTCACTGTTATCTTCATTCATATGTAAGACTATCTATAACCATATTTTATTGCGCAACAACTCTTCAATGCTATATCCAATTTTCTTTGTTCAAAAAGAAAAAACACTTTGAACAATGTAATGGCACAAAAGAGCTTTGCTCCCTTAACATAATGACCATCAGAAAGCTTTCCAAGCTGTGCGATATGATATGACATTAGAAAGCTAGAAGTAACAAACTTACTTGAACTATGAACAAACTGCAAACATATTCAACACGGTTTAGAATTTTTGTTTTGTGAAATGTTCCTTTTGTTCTCCTCCTCTAAATCAGCAAAATTATTGCTCTTCTTTTGAAAGTGACATTTCCACACACAATATTTTGGAAACTGCACAATGGTGCATATCATGTGAGATATCTCTTGAGTAAGTTTTCCCACTTGAGGAGCTGCAATTATGAAATATTCCATGAAAGACATAAAGCTTTATATACAGGCTTAGCAGGATTTTTTTTTTTTTAAATAAATTCAACAGATAATTTTGTTTATAATTGAAAAAAATGCTTAAAAATAATCAATTTAAATTTTAACAGTTCCGCAAAATTGTGTTTTAAGCATATTTTTATTTTTATCAATTTAAATGTTCACACTTAAAGTTATGGGGGCAGACAATAATGATTTAAAGATAGTAGAAAAATATAAAAAGTTATAAATCTTTAACTGCTAAAAACACAAACTGTCAACATCACGTTAAACTATATAAAATAAATATCCTTAAATTAAACTAATTTATCAAGCAGCATTTTACTTACTTTGCCTAGCTGTAAATTTCAGTCATTATAGATAGAAATATTTTTTCGTTGGTTTGTTTGTGTTCAGTTAAATCAATGTTTACTGCCATTTACGGATAAAAATTGAATCCTTCTAAGCCTATTTACATATTAATANACTGATCTAAATAGACAAGACAGACACATGGTGAGGGGGAGGATATAATACACAAGCAGAGTGGACAATGTGATGGCAGCAAAAGTCATGTTAGTTCCATAATATTTTGAGGGCATGGAGGTGTGGTAAGTTAGGAGCATATAAGCTAAATGGAAAGACAAGGGAGCGGATGGTGGGTGAGGGGGACAGAGCAGGGGAGAAGAGAGTAAGAGGGGCAGGTGTTGAGTGAAGTTGAGAATATATTTAGCCACATAAATGTAGATTACTAGCTTTGTGATGAGCTGATGTCTGCAAATAATTCAGTGATTTACTTAGCATAATAAAAGAAGGTATAAGTAGCTGTATGGAATGGAATTAATAAAAGGAAAATGTAAGCTGAAAATCAGGGAAATCCTCCTGAGAGGAATGGAATAGTCTCACAAGGGAAGCCGTGGAATTCCAATTGCTTGAGCACTTTCAATTTAGGCTGGACAAAACATTAGTAAATGTACAACAGGGACCAATCTTGCATTAGCAAAGTTGACGACTAGGCAGGCTAATAGGTTTTTCCATCTCTAGATTCTGAAACTTGATGTGCCGTTTATAGTAAGATACTATTATCAACGATTTTTTAAAAAAACAAAACTCTAGCAAATATGCAATTTTCCTATTTAAATTTGAAAGCAAAAATAGCCATGTGATTTTCTATCTAGTTGCTCCCATATGATAAAAATATGCCTAAATATCGAAGAGAGAACTTTTATGCGAGACCTTTCTTGATTGACTTCGGCAAAGAGGTTTCAAAATGCTTACATGGCTTTTGGAACACCATTCTATTCTTTAAAAAGCGACAGAGTCCTGTGGCACCTTATAGACTAACAGAAGTATTGGAGCATAAGCTTTTGTGGGTGAATACCCACTTTGTCACACATGCGTCTCATAAGGTGCCACAGGACGCTTTGTTGCTTTTTACAGATCCAGACTAACAGGGCTACCCCTCTGATACTATTCTTTGACATTGTCTTGAACACATTCTCTAATCCAATACTTGTTGGAAGCAACATGCATAAAAGTAGCTAAAGGCAGAGTGGAATAGGAATTGTAGGAGCCATTGGAATCTTAGAAACTTGTGTATTTGGAACTTTAAATGAGTTTGTAGAAAGCATGTTTGGGGTGGATTGTTAACTGTTGGTTATTTTTCATTTAATTATTTAAAGCATAAAATGTACACCAAAATATTTGCAATAACAGTAGATTTTACATAGATTATATTAAGTCCATAAAAATAAATGAAAGCCCCAGTTACAGCATTCCTTCTGATATATATGTTTTATTTAAATAACTTATTTTATCTCCACATAATTGATATGGCATTATTATGTGCCTTAACAAGACAACCAAATGCTGCAAAGTACTGTTTGTTTATTAATCACATTGGATGCCTTATTTGATCATGATATGAGAGATGCATTGAATTACTTTAAATGCATGTTTTGGATTCCTATAGATCCATAGTACAGTTGTTGAACATACCCTGCGGTTTTAACCCAGCAAAAGATTACTCACATTCATACAAGAATCTGCTTCCAAGCCAAGATGACAGTTGCTGCTACAGCTGAGAGGTGAAATGGTTTAGGAAATCATTCAAACAAAAGTTAACTTAGGTCAAAGCAGAAAAAGTGCATTTCAGATTCCTTTATCAAGTCTGGAGGTAAAGTTATTTGAGGTGTTAATGATGGTTATATAAGCTGTCAAGAAGAATATTCCAGTTCAGTAAATTTGTAAAGCCTAATGAAAGATGAGGTGGATCAGAGTTTCTGCCTCTGTTGTTTTCACATGCTTCTATTTCTTATATCCCCAAATTTTTAAAATAAATGTAGTTGGAGAGGATTTTTTCTTTGCTTGTATCTTTAAATCCTTCAGTATGTGTAAGTGATAGTATACTAAGGAGTGGAGGAGAGGGGAGTTGGCTGCATTATAATCCAAACTTTGTGGCAATGGTTTGACTATACTGTGCCAAAACAGCATATTTGGCCTATTTTAATGTTGACACGAGCACCAAGAGTCTTCAGATTCATTCCATGTGATGTAGAGGATTACTCAGACATAACGGATCGACCATCTTTTTTAGCAAGAATGAAAGATATATACTATAAATGGAAACTTTTAAATAAACGGGGGGGGAAATTAAATGTTTTCAAAAGAAAAATCTATGAATGTTTAAAAACATTAAAATGAAGTACTGTATTTCTATGCCACAGTGTGCTGTATACAGTAATAATGGAATGTACAGTACAGTGCACATACCAGGTTTGCATTATTGAATCTATACCTGTATAGCCCTTAATATATCATATATACATTTTAAAATCTTATATCCCGGAGCACATTATCACACTTGTAAAGTGACATTTTTGTAGTTCCTAAAACAAGTTAAAGGTGACCTGCAAAAATAACTCTCCTAAAAATGGTGTCTGAAGTTGGAATGAAAATAATTACAATTTAAAGGAAATAATAAAATCTTTGTCTATGAAATAGTCTGAGCTGTAGACTGTCCTATTTATTCTGTCAGAGTTAGTGTCCTCACAAACCTTGTAAACATAGAGGGAATTCTGGAATGTTCAGCAGAAAGAAATTGAGGAAAGGCATTTATTTTTATTAATAACTTATTAAAAAGATTATAGTAGATGGAGAAAAATAATATTTTGAAAAAATCTTGAGTGACAACGCTTCGTTCTTTTAAAAAAACACAGAAAATATTGACACTGCTTTTATTTTAAAAAAGAATGTTAACAATTTTTAAAAGGAAACCACTGTTATAAGTTAGAGGGTTAGGCCTGTTGAAACGTGCTGCCCTCAGTGGCTGGGGAGGAAAGACTCATAAGGAACATCTTTCTCTTTTTTAAACAGCATTATCTGGTAAGAAGAAACCAACATTGGCCCTGGTCTTTCCATAGTTATTGTTGCAACCAGTTTCCATTATAAATTCTGTATTCAGCCTTGCTATAACTCTTGCTGTTATTATTGGGTTAGTCTGAAATTTGCCAGGTTTATTGTGAAGGTAGGAATTTTCTTTCAGAGGTGGAAGAAAATTGGTCCAACTATTTTTGTGTCTCAGGCCACTATGAAATTATTCTGATTTGGGATCTGACTTATATCTAATATTGTTCTGTGTACTTCTATGTTGGAATGTCTAATTACTACCACGTCAGGCTTTCCATCTAGTAAAATATTTTTTGAAAAATAAAGCAAAGGTTATATTTCAAGAAAACCGGGTGTAGCTAAGCAGCAATAACAAGTCTTGTATTTAACTATTCTGGTAATAATGAATACAATGAGTAGTTTGCCCTCTGGTGTCTGGTTGTAGTTTAGAGAGAACATATGATCCCTCTACACTTCATCACTTTAACAAAAGTTTCCCCTTAGCTGAAGTGGTAGTCTTGTGGTTTTTGGAGCGGAAGATCCAAGATTCTAATCCCCACATATATGTTTGATTTATCTAGAAATTTTGTTCTTACCAATAGTGGAATAATTACAAACTTGCACCCAATTGTGGGTTTTTGTTACTATGAATAAAATTAGGCTGTTTTTGAATTACGGGTAATTAAATATTACTCTGAATATGGAGCACTCTGATATTAGCTCTGTAATTAAGAATGCAACCACAGTCCTCTTATAAGATACTCCTTTACTTCCCTTATAATTTTGTAGAATATCTTAGGGCAGCCTGTAAGTAGCTACAGACTTTTAAAGTTTAAGGCAGTAGATGAAATATCTTTTTATTTTTAAAGTTACAGAGAGTTAAAATTCAAACCCTTTAAAGTTTTAGTTGGCCTTTGGGTTTTGGGGGTTAACCTAGCTGAATATCGGCTTTAAACTTTGCATACAATTAATAAGGCAGAGGGGGGAGAGGTGTGAAGTCAGAAGGGCCTGACTAAATGCATCCTAGAATACTTAAGGAAGTGGCTGAAGAGATCTCTGAGCCATTATCTTTGAGAATTCATGGAGGATGGGAGAGATCCCAGAGGACTGGGAAAGGGCAAATACAGTACCTATCTATAAAAAAGGAAAATAAGGGCAACCCCGGGAATTAGAGACCAGTCAGCTTAACTTCGGTACCCAGAAACATAATGTAGCCAATAATCAATTTATAAGCATCTAGAACAGTGTTTCTCAACCTGTGGCCCAGGTAGTATTGGATGCGGCCCACATAACACATTGTAGGCCACATGTGGCCCACGATGTTAAATAGGTTGAGAACCACTGATTTAGAAGATAATAAGGTGATAAGTACCAGTCAACATGGATTTCTCAAGAACAAATCATGTCAAACCAACCTAATATCCTTCTTCGACAGGGTCACAAGCCTTGTAGATAGGATGAAGCAGTAAATGTCATCTACAGTCGGGCCTCGATTTACATAGTATTTTTTTTGCACGGTTTCAGCTATGCATGGTCAATTAATTGTGACCCTTTATTTTTGTACATGGTATGGATTCACTTTTACATGGTGTAACGTGGTCACCAAGATGCGCAGATGCGTCTAGAATCAGCTGGTCGCTTCCTGCCTCCCCTCCACCACGCTGCTCTGTGTGATCGGATATTGTCTCGTAAACATTACGTTGTTCACTTCCCTTTACCCGCTATTTTTCGCCCTTAATAAGCGTTTACCATGAGCTCAAAGAGAAAATTGAGAGAAAGTGGATCAGAAAGTGATACATCATGTGTGAAGAAGCAGAAAAAAGTGTTGATTTTAGTACAGAAATGGAAATGTTGGATAGGCTCGCTAAGGGTGAAGGTTCATCATCTGTGACTAGGGCTTATGGCCTTAATGAGTCGACCGTGTGTACAGTGAAGAGAAATGAGCCAAAATTAGAGCAAGTGTTGCTTCATGTACACCTAAAGGTGCTAAAATGTCATTCTATACTCATGATACTACCATACAAAAGATGGAGAAAGCGCTGAACATATGGATTGAGGACTAAACACAGAAACGAGTTCCATTGGTTGGGCCAGTGATTCGAGAAAAAGCTAAGAGATTGTATGATCACTTAAAACAGGATGCTGCCTCAACTTCGGGAGAGAGCAGTGTAGCCAAGGAATCTACTTTTATGGCCAGCAAGGGATGGTTTGAGAAGTTCAGAAGGAGATATGGGCTGCATAATGTTAAATCGGTCGATGAAGCTGCATCTGCAGACCATGAAGCAACAGCAAGGTTTCCACCCGAGCTGTCCGAACTCATTGAGGAGAAAGGTTACAAACCGAAACAAGTTATTAACGCAGATGAGACTGGCTTATTTTGGAAACGGATGTCAAAGAGAACCTTTCTTTCAAAAGATGAGAAATCTGCTCCGAGTTTCCAGGCTGCGAAAGACTGACTGACCCTTCTCATCTGTGGATATGCAATGGGGGATTTTATGGTAAAGCCAATGCTCCTTCACCGAGCCCTGAACCCCCGTGCGCTCAAGGGCAAAGATAAATATCAGCTACCAGTGTTTTGGAGGTCTAATCAGTATACGTGGGTCACTTCAGTGCTTTTTATGAACTGGTTTCATAATTGTTTAGTGCAGGGGTCGGCAACCTCTGGCACGCAGTAAGCACCCTGGCAGGCCGGACCAGTTTGTTTACCTGCCGCCTCCGCAGGTTCGGCCGATCACGGCTCCCACTGGCCACGGTTCGCCATCCCAGGCCAATGAGGGCGGCGGAAAGCAGCGTTGGTGAGGGATGTGCTGGCCGCGGCTTCCCACCACCCCCATTGGCCCGGAGCGGCGAACCACGGTCAGTGGGAGCCACGATTGGCCGAACCTGCGGCGGCGGCAGGTAAACAAACTGGTCCGGCCCGCCAGGGTGCTTACCCTGGCGAGCCACATGCCAGAGGTTGCCGACCCCTGGTTTAGTGTATGAAGTGGAATGCTACCTGGCATCAAAGAACCTGGCATTTAAGGTCCTACTGATGCTTGATAATGCTCCGGGCCACCCTGCAAGCCTTCAGGCTGCGCAGCCCAAAGTGGAGGTGGTTTTTCTGCCTGCAAACACCACATCACTTCTCCAGCCGCTTGACCAAGGTGTCATCGCAACTTTTAAAGTTTATTACACTTGTCTCACCTTTCACCACATTCTAGATGCTATGGATAGTTATCCAAGTTTAACAGTGACCCAGTGCTGGAAGGATTAAACCATAGCGCAGAGTATTAAAATATAAAAAAGTCTCTGGATAAAATAAAGCCTTCCACCATCAATGCATAATGGAAAAACTTGTGGTGAAAGGCAGTGAATGATTTTCGTGGCTTACCCCAAATGCAACAGGAGGTGGAGGAAATTACAAAGCTGGGTTGTCATGTTGATGGGGAGGGATTTGACAATCTCCAGGCAACAGAGATAGAGGAGCTACTCCAGTCCCACACCATCGAGATAAGTGAGGAAGAGCTGATTCGGTCAAGAACTAGTGATGAGGAAAGTGAGTAGGTGGAGGTGGCATTGAAGCTGCAGCTGACAATGAAGAGTCTGGATAAGGCTTTTCGATGGACCAAGGAACTCGGAGACCTTTTTTTTTTGCTAAGGATCCATTCATGGAACGTAGTTGAAATTCAAGAGAGAGCTTGCGGCTGCACTGGCTCCTTACAGGGAAATTTACAAAGACATGCAGAAGAAAGCCAAATGACTGACCATCACCAGTTTTTTTCACACGTCTTCCAACTCCATTCCGTAGCCACAGGTGGGCCTTGGTGGGACGCGTCCCACCCACTTAGCATCCCCCTCTCTCCCCAACCCGGGCTCTGCTCCAGCCCTAGTACTTGCCCCACCCTGCCCGCCTGCCCTGTGCTCCAGCTGGGCAGCGGGGTCAAGTGCTTGACCCATACTGCCTGCCCAGCTTTCCAGCCAGGGAGGAGGTTAGGGTGCGGGGGCTTGCCCCACTCCACCTGCCCAGCGTTGCAGTCAGGGAGCGGGCAAGCCCCCGCACCCCGACCCTGCTCCCTGGCTGTCGTGCTGGGGGTGGGGGGAAGCGGGGCGGGGGCTGGCCATAGTGTCCATCGCCCCCTGCGAGGCTGGCTGGAGAGGGTGAGGGGAGGTGGTACTGATCCCTCCTGCCCCATCCCTCCTGCCTCCCTGCCTCTGCCCACCCACCTGAAGTGGGGGCCCACCCAAGTGTCCCATCCTGACTACGCCACTGCTCCACACTCCCAGGCCTCCCCAGATTAGCCCTCAGAGTTCTGACTTCACAACATCAGCATTATCAATTAAGATCGTTCTCAACATCAGTAAAGGTTAGTAGCAAGTTTAAATTTCATTAAAAATTTTTAATAAAACCTGTATTGGATAAATTAGGGAGGTCATCATGTGAGCCTGGAACCTAAACCCTTATTTCCCATAGACCCTTGGTATATTTTTACGCGATTTCTATTTGCATGGTGTTTTTTCAAGAATGTAACCACTGTGTAAATTGAGGCCCGACTGTATCTCGACTTTAGTAAGGCTTTTGATACTGTCTCACATGATCTTCTCATAAGCAAACTTGAGAAATATAGCCTAGATGAACCTACTATAATAGGTGGGTGCACAACTGGTTGGAAAAGCGTACTCAGATAGTAGTTATCCATAGTTCACAGTCAAGCTGGAAGGGCATATTGAATGGAATCCCACAGGATCTGTCCAGGGTTCAGTTATATTCCATATCTTCATTAATGATTTGGATAATGGCATTGAGAGTACACATACAAAATTTGTGGAAAGTACCAAGCTGGGAGAGGTTGCAAGTGCTTTGGAGGATAAGATTAGAATTGAAAATGACTTTGACAAACTGAAAAAATGTTCTGAAATAAATAGGCTGAAATTCAATAAGGACAAATGCCAAGTACTACACTTAAGATGGAATAATCATTTGCACAAACACAAAATGGGAAATGACTGCCTAGGAAGGAGTATTGCAGAAAAGAATCTAGGGGTTATAGTGGATCACAGACTAAACGAGTCAATATAATACTGTTGCCAAAAACAAAAAAGTAAACATTATTTTGGGATGTATTAGCAGGAGTGTTGTAAACAAGACACAAGAAGTAATTCTTCCACTCTGCTCAGGACTGATAGGCCTCAACTGGACTTGTGTGTCCAGTTCTGGGCACCACTCTTTGGGAAAGATTTGGACAAATTGGAGACAGTTCAGAGGACAGCAACAAAACTGATTAAAAGTCTAGAAAACACGACCTATGAGGAAAGATTGAAAAAATTGGCTTTGTTTAATCTGGAGGAGAGAAGACTGAGGGGGGGACATAAGTCTTCAAATACATAAGAAGACTGAGGGGGGACATAAGTCTTCAAATACGTAATAAGTTGTTATAAAGAGGAGGGTGATAAATTTTTCTCCTTAACCACTGAGGACAGGATAAGAAGTAATGGACTTAAATTGCAGCAAGGGAGATTTAAGTAAGATAGGAAAACCTTCATAACTGTAAGGATTTGTTAAGCGCTGGAACAAATTAGCTAGGGAGGTTATAGAATCTCTGGCCCTTGGGTTTTTTTAACAGATTAGACAAACATCTGTCACGGATGGTCGCAATAATGCTTAATCCTGCCTCAGAGCAGGGGACTGAACTAGATAACTTCTTGAGGTCCCTTCCAGTCCTACATTTCTGATTCTTTTTTTTAAAAAAAATAATGGTCTTACTGTTTGGCATAGTAACAGGTTCTTTATAAAGTTTCACATGGCTCAGCAGCACTTTATAAAGTCTGTGCAGGGCAAGGAGAAGTGGAGGAGAAATTGGAAGACAGTGTTGATCATTCCACATTAAACTGGTGATCCAGTGGAGCTCATAGCTCTGTAGGAGAGTCAGAGCTAGGAGAAGCTGATGTTCCTGCTCTGCAGGCAAAGTATTAGAGAAATGCTCTTGAACTCCACAAGATGTTGCTATCTTGAGCTGTCTGTCTTCCAGAGGTTTGTGAGCTGGGATAGTCAGGGCCCTGCTCAGCTCCTAAATTTCATATTTTATTTAAGAGATTGTATGAACTGTGAGTGTATTTGAATATTTATGTTCTGGCCCTTACTATTAATTTTCATATTTTTAAATGTGTAGGTGATTTTAATATTCCTTAGTTTACATTTATAGTTAAGGTTCCACTACAGATTTCAGTTGTATAGGAGTTTTAAACCTTTATTTTATTTAAAAAAAAAAAAACCCAACCAAAACAACCTAATTGAAATAGCAAAAAAACCCAAAAAACCATAGAATTTAAACTTTGAGTGCTACTACATTTTTTGGATTGTGGTTTGATAAAAAATGACACCGAAATCACTCTTTTGGCCTTTTTTCACTTGATAGTCTCACTTTTCTTTATACCCTTTTGCAAGAAACCAAAAGACTCTGGGATCTCCACTGGCACATTGTGGTGGGATGCATGAGCCCCATGCTGGTGAACTAAACTGCTCTGGGGCCTTCCGTGCTGGACATGCTCACAGTGGAAACTGACCTCAAAAGGAAGCAGCTCAATCTCTAGGCAGACAGAGCAGGGGAGCAGTCGTATGTCGCAAGCTCCCTCAGAGAAGATGTTGGGGCTCCACATGGCCAGGACCAGGCCCTGCTGCCAAACCACTACAGGCTCTTCACCTGTGGGTGCTAGGAACAATGGTCCTCAACTGATAGAGGAAAGCCCTCTGGAGTGCAGTCAGAGAGGACTCCAGGGGTAATTCAGATGCAGACCAGTGGTGCCAGGGAAAGAACTGAAGCTGGGGTAAGAAGTGGCCCAGGGAGTAGGCATAGGTGCCTGCCCTTTGGCCGCATAGTTAAACTTTTACTCACAGGGCCCTGGGTCAGAGCCCGGTGGAGCAGGGAGAGTCTAGGCTCCCCTACACCTGGCTGCTGACTCTCACCACTGGGCGACCTGGCCTAGAGTACTACCACTACGTGGTGTTACTGGGGTCTGACTCCAACCCTGTCCCGACACACACTCGCACCCTGATTTTTTTAAATACAGTAACTTCATCAAACTTACATTCTAACACACAACCTTAACTGCAAACTCAGCAGTGTTAAGGCAGAATAACTTCCCAAATGTATGGAATGAGTGACAGTCAGGTGTGCTGATATAATTGATTAGGCATATGAGGTCATAGTAAAGGTTTTGTGCTAGCATGCATGCAAGTCTGAAATTTGTGTGTTGCTTTTTGTCATCTGTTGGAGATGACATGTTGGGGTGCATTATTGACAACATTGTGGGTCACGGTGTGAAGGTGCAAAGGAATGCCGAAGTCTTTCCCCTTAACTTATTTATATGCTTAAAGATTTTGGCTATATTGAATGTGTCCAGATGCAAGCTTACTTGTCACTGAATATGGTTTTTCTTTGTTAATGGTAGCAAACTTACCTTAGAATTAATGATCCTTTTTTGTCAGGTAGGGAGTTTTCTAGTCTGAGAAAGAATGGCCTGGAGGTGAAACTACAGGCCTGAGAATCAGACCTGGTACTAAAGCTTACCCTGCCACAGACTTGGGGTGTGACTTTGGTCAAGTCACTAAACCACTTTGAGCTTCAGTTTCACAGTCTGTAAAACTGGTACAATTCCTGTATTATGGAACTATTGTGAAGCTATAATTTGTAATTTTGATTGCGATTCTTGTGTGGAAGCCCAGTATAAAAATACAGAACATTAGCAGCTATAGGGATCAGGTTGAGGAAAGCAAGTGAAAATTCCACTTTTCAACTAAGATATCTTCTTTGTCCTGGAGAGGAGATGATTCCCAGTAGGGGTCAGAAAATGCATATAAGATCATCAGTACCCTACTGGAGCCTAATGCCTCAGGAACCTAACATCCCATGTCTATTTGAGGTGCAATCACTTATTGACAGAACTCTTGGAAGCCTCTGTAGATCAGGAAAAACCCAATCTTTTCAGGAAAGCTGTTATGCCCAAAAGAGAGTACCAAAACCTAGCATTAGTCAAAAAGTAACCGCTTTATTGGGAAATACTAACTTTTCTTAGCTGTGGCAAGTTTAACTATACTCCTGATGAGTGACTTTCAGGTCAAGCTGAAGTGTCTGATTTCAACCTGGTTCAGGCTTTAATAATAATAATGGAATACTAAGTATGAAATAACGGAAAAAGTAGTATGGGGAAATTGTTAAACACCTTCCTCTATTTAAACTGGTTTTAAAGTACCTATGCAACAATAAAGGCAAAATAATTGCACATACCACAGAACAAAGTTAACTAGAGAACAGTAGAAAGCAACAAAGAGTCCTGTGGCACCTTAAAGACTAACAGAGGTATTGGAGCATAAGCTTTCGTGGGTGAATGCCCACTTCGTCAGACGCATGTAATGGAAATTTCACAGAGAACAGTAGTAACTAGAATACTCTTTTAATCAAATCCTAGGTATAAAGTCTAAACTGGCTGGTCTCAAGTGACAAAAAGGCCCCTTAGCAAAGAGTCCACTGCTCTGTGCAAAACAACTTTTATCTCAGGCCCGACAAACTCTTTACATCAGTGGTTCTCAAAGCCGGTCCGCTGCTTGTTCAGGGTAAGCACCCTGGTGGGCTGAGCCGGTTTGTTTACCTGCCGCATACGCAGGTTCGGCCGATCATGCCTCCCACTGGCCGCACATCCCCAGTGGTGAACCGCGGCCAGTGGGAGTCGCGATCAGCTGAACCGGCGGACGCAGCAGGTAAACAAACCGGCCCGGCCCGCCAGGGGCTTTCCCTGAACAAGCAGCGGACCAGCTTTGAGAACCACTGCTTTACGCCACACAAGTGTCTTGAAGGGTATTTATTTGTAAAGGGTAAATGTAAGGTATCTACATAAAGCTCATAACTTATTAAGACTCATAATCATTGCAAAATGTACATACAGATAATATTTAAGCAATAATGTAACAGTATTGGAAGTATATGGTTTTGGAAGAAAAGTATCTTTTCACTTTGGAGACGACTTGTTGAACGGGGATTTTTTCATGAAAGATTAGATCCTTGTTCCTGTGAAGCCAGCCAGTTCTACAGCTGATTGAACTTGGTGGGGAGGAGGGCCTACTTTATTAGAGAGGAAAGGTAACTATTAATAAGTTTAGGTCCTAGTTTGCATTTTATGACTTAGTTTTGCATTGTAACCATCTGTTTTCATCATTCTTTTTTTCTAGTGGAATCTCCATTTTTTCTTAATTAAACCTTCTCTTATTTTATTAAAAGTGCTGTGGATTATAAAGGAACAGGGGCTTAAGGTAAAACTGGTAAACTGGGGTACACTGCTCCTTTGGGGGCAGAGGAGCTGGGATTTCTCTGAGTGGCCAGTGCCAAGGGCTGCATATCACAGGGGGAACACTTCAAAGGGACTCAGGGACTGGTGTGCACCTATTGTTAACCTGCAAGGCAGAGACAGGACTGGCAGTAGAGTGCTTGAGTGGCTAGCAGGCTTCTGGTGTTGGGGGGCTAACACCCAGCCACCACAAGCAAATCTACCTCTCGCTATAGCCAGGGGGCAGCAAGGTGACTCATAATCATGGGTACCCTGAGAACCATCACATCTCACCCGGCTTACATGCAATAGTACATCCTTCTCAATTAAATTTAAAGAAAAACAATTTCTTTATATGTACACCTAGGTTCTAGTTAAGGAAAAATCTTTGTGATGATAACCTCAAAATGTAGGGGGGCAAATCCAGTGCCGTAACAAATTATACAATGAATGGATGAATCTGTCCTCATAAAAAAAAAAAAGCAAAAAAAAAGCCCACCTAAAAGAACTCAAAGCAGTCCTTAAAGTATATATTTAGAGGGACACTGGGAAAAAGGACTGCTTCTTCCATTGCTCCACATAGTGACCTCCCCAGTACATGTCACCAAGTGACAGGTACTATCATAAAGAGCAATTAATGTGTAACACATTAGTGCACATGAGAAATCACACTCCGTAGGGTGCATTATCCCACTGTGTAGACACGCCCATAGTCGAAGTGTTTGGAGAGAAGAGTTGACTTGTTCTCTCTCGTGTACTGAAGTAGAGTAGAGAATACTTGCGGGATAAGGTTTTGCTCTCCAATCCCAACAGGAATGAACAAAGAGGTACTCAAGTCCTCTTGAAAGAGAAAGTTTTGCAGAGATTGCTGTTGAGGTCCATTTCTTTTGCTCAAAATGACAATGGAAGAATAGCTGAGAGAGACTGGAAGAGATGAGAGAGGTACACAAACTTAAGAGGCCGGGGAAAGAGAGGGTGGAAAAAAATAAAAGTAATCATAAGTGAAGAAAACTGGTTTGGATATGCAGTCGGGCCTCGATTTACACAGTGGTTACATTCTTGAAAAAACATGGTGCAAATAGAAATTAGGTAAAAAGATACTATGGGTCTATGGGAAAAAAGGGTTTAGGTTCCAGGCTCACAAGGTGACCTCCTTAATTTATCCAATACAGGTTTTATTAAAAAAAAATTAATAAAATTTAAACTTGCTACTAACCTTTACTGATGTTGAGGATGAACTAGATATGATGATAATGCTGATGTTGTTGAAGTCAGAACTCCGAGGGTTCATCTCGGGTGGCCGGGGAGTGTGGCGCAGTGGGGTGGCCAGCGTGGGACACTTGGGTGGGCCCAGGCTTTGGTGGCCAGTGACGGGGGTGGGGAGGGGAGGCAGGAGGGACGGGGTAGGAGGAATCTGGGCCCCCTCCTCTCACCCTCTAAAGCCGGCCTTGCGGGGGACGATGGATACTCTGTCCAGGGGCGCTCCTGGCCCCAGGCGCACACCCGGGGAGTGGAGTGGAGTTAGTGTCGGAAGATGTGAAAAAAAACTGGTAATGGTCAGTTGTTCAGCTTTCTTCTGCATATCTTTGTAAATTTCCCTGTAAGGAGCCAGTGCACCCTCAAGCTCTCTTTTGAATTTCAAGCTATGTTCCATGAATGGATCCTTAGCAAAAAAAAAAAAAAGAAGGTCTCAGAGTTCCTTGGCCAATCGAAAACCCTTATCCAGATTCTTCATTGTCAGCTGCAGCTTCGGCGCCACCTCCACCTCCTCCCTGTCCTTGTCACTGGTGCTTGACTGAATCAGCTCTTCAGCATTGATCTTGATGGTGTGGGACTTGAGTGGTTGCCTGGAGATTGTCAAATTGCTCCCCTCCAACACGACAACCCAGCTCTGTAATTTCCTCCACCTCATGTCGCATTTCGGGGAAGCCATGAAAATCATTCACTGCCTTTCGCCACAAGTTTTTCCAACATGCATTGATGGTGGAAGGTTTTATTTCATCCAGAGACTCTCTTATATTTTTAATAGACTGTGCTATGATGTAATCCTTCCAGCACTGGGTCACTGTTAAACTTGGATCACTATCCATAGCATCTAGGATGCGGCGAAAGGTGCGGTGAGTGTAATAAACTTTAAAAGTTGCGATGACACCTTGGTCAAGGGGCTGGAGAAGTAATGTGGTGTTTGGAGGCAGAAAAACCACCTCCACTTTGGGCTGTGCAGCCTGAAGGCTTGCAGGGTGGCCTGGAGCATTATCAAGGATCAGTAGGACCAGCCAGGTTCTTTGATGCCAGGTAGCGTTTCACTTCATGCACAAAACAATTATGTAACCAGTACATAAAAAGCACTGAAGTGACCCACGCACGCCGATTAGACCTTCAAAATACTGGTAGCTGATATTTATCTTTGCCCTTGAGCACACGGGGGTTCTGGGCTCGGTAAAGTAGCATTGGCTTTACCACAAAATCCCCCATTGCATTTCCACAGATGAGAAGGGTCAGTCAGTCTTTCGCAACCTTGAAACTTGGAGCAAATTTCTCATTTTTTGAAAGAAAAATTCTGTTTGACATCCGTTTCCAAAATAAGCCTGTCTCATCTGCGTTAGGTTACAAACTGAAGCAAGCTTTTTTCTCCTCAATGAGTTCAGCCAGCTCGGATGGAAACCTTGCTGCTGCTTCATGGTCTGCAGACCAATTTAACATTATGCAGCCATACCTCCTTTTGAACTTCTCAAACCATTCCTTGCTGGCTATAAAAGTAGATTCCTTGGCTACGCTGCTCTCTCCCGAAGTTGACGCAGCATCCTGTTTTAAGTGATCGTACAATCTCTTAGCTTTTTCTCGAACCACTGGCCCATGCAATTGGAATTCTTTTCTGTGTTTGTCCTCAATCCACATGTTCAACGCTTTCTCCATCTTTTGTATGGTAGTATCACGAGTATAGAATGACACTTTAGCACCTTTAGGTGCACTTGAAGCAACACTTGCTCTAATTTTTGCCTCATTTCTCTTCACTGTACACATGGTTGACTCATTAAGGCCATAAGCCCTAGCCACGGATGATGAACCTTCACCCTTAGCAAGCCTATCCAACATTTCCATTTCTGTACTAAAGTCAATACTTCTTTCTGCTTCTTCACACATGACGTATAACTTTTTGAGCCAGTTTCTCTCAATTTCCTCTTTGAGCTCATGGTAAACACTTATTAAGGGTGATAAATAGCGGGTAAAGGCAAAGCGGACAACATGATGTTTAAGAGACTATATCCAATCAGACTGAAAGCAGCGTGGTGGGGGGGGGGGGAGGGGGAGGAAGCGACCAGCTGATTCTAGGTGCATCTGCGCATCTTGGCAACCGCGCTACACTGTGTAAAAGTGAATCCATACCGTGTACAAAAATAAATGGTTACAATTAAAGGACCGTGCATAACTGAAACCGTGCAAAAAAATACTGTCTAAATCGAGGCCCATCTGTAGATGGAGAGGACGGAAAGAAAATGAAGAAATAGGAAACTGAGTGAATCTAAAAGCCATACAAAACAAGATAAGTAATTCAGGCCTCTTTATTGTGCTTCCCTGTTAGAAATGAGAATGACAAAGGGCAGGAGTGACTGGTTGAGGCCCCAAGAGACACAGATTTCCATGAGCTATTTTGTTAGGTATTCCTACAACTCTTATCCCAAAGCTTATAGGTATTGCCAAGACTTAGATTTTTATTTCTTCCTTTTTTCCTCCACCAGTCTTGTTATAAGCTTACTTTTTTAAAAAAAATCCTCCCTACAATTATTTTATTCTCTTCAGAAGAAATTTCTTAAAATAAAACATCAATCAAGATTGATAGGTTTGTAGTAATGTGTAAAACATTGTTTTAACTTTTTGGATGTCTGATAAAATGTAAATAATAGTATAACAATTTAAAATGTAAAACAGCTCAGTAAATTTCAGGAAAGAACAGAGAAACGACATTTTAAATTTAAATAAATAGCCTGATTTTTCAAAAGTTGAGAGCACTGAGCAGCTTCTGTTGATGTTATTTATATTTAGAGATTTTACACTTCTGGGTGATAATTTTGATAATCATTGAAGATTCTGTTTACCATGATAGCCCATGATCTAGCACTCTGGTATTAATGTTAATTGGCACTAGGTTTTTTGTGTGCAGAGCTTATGAGAAACAAGTTCTGTTCTACTAGTGTCAAGACTGCTCTCACAGATATTTTCATGTAGTCTCCCTACCATGCAGCTTAAAACTGTAAGGAATGGCCCAAGGTTGTATCCCTGTGACACAGTCTCCATGGCTTCTGTTGGAATGGGATAGTGATTTCCTTGATGTCTGTGTAGTCTCATCTACTAAACTAGTGGTATCAAAACAGTTCTCGTTCTTTCCTGGATGATATACCATCAAAAGATGTTCTGATGCACATTTGATTTAAATACGGGTGATGTGTTTGAAAAAAGTAATATTTACAACCAGTCTGTGCTTCATTATTAAATGTAACACTCATGCTTATTCACAGTCTACTGTGAGGCTAGAAATAAACCAACTGGTTGTGGTAGTTCTCTCTGAAACTCAAGTATAGTTTAGAAAAGCACTGACTCATCAAAGTCAAGATAGCTGAAGAAGAGCTATCTACCTTGTCTACACTGTCACTGCCATTGATATTATGGAAGCACATTACACATATCTTCGTTTCAGTTCAGATGTCACTAATGAACTACATTTGTGTGTGTGTGTGTGTGTGTTTTACAAGAACACAAACATCTGAATGTTCACATGTCTTTTACCTAATAATTTGGGGGAGTATTTTAAGCATGAGTATGTATTTCTGAATATTCTTTCTGTTTGTAACTGTGTCCAAAATTTAATTGCTTTTTATATCTTATTTTTTGGAAGAGGGACAGAGGAGAAATATGTTGCTGTTGTTGTGCTTTATGTAACAGCTATTTTACCACTTAATTTAAAGTAGGGTGTATTTAGTACTCATTGCTTTAAAAGATAATTGCTGTATGATTTTTAGAGTTTATATTGTGTATATTTTTCCATCTGGTATTATTGAGACATAGAAATAAGTTGTTAATTTGAGGAAAAGAAATAGAAACAGGAACACACTGATATCTAAAGTAAAAAGATTCTCTCTCAACTTTTTATTTAAATTTAAACCCCAGCTTGTCACAAACTTAAGTATTCATGTAGACAAGCCTTAAGAAACAGCCATTATTTTTCATCCACATAGCTAACATTTTCATCCAGGTTCTCAGCATCATGTGTCTTGATTACTGCAACATCCCTCTTTCTGGCCTTGACAAATACAATCTTGTCCCGCCCATACCCATTCAAAATACTGCCGCAAAGATCATGTTCCTAGCCTGTGACTTTGCCTGTATTACCTGTTTCTTTGCATGAACTCCTACCTCCAGTCAGCTCATGATGTCAGCCTCCATCCCCCACTTGTTACATTTTCAAAGAAGCACCTTTGCTTTCTCACATGCTGCCACTCACACTTGGGAGAAGCTCTGTGTAAACATCTATAGAACTAACTCATTCTTATCCTTCAAATCCGTCCTTAAAATTCTTGTCTACTGTAATGCTGACAAAGATATTGACAATAGTTAGGCTGCTGGTTTGCTGAGTGTGACAGAATGTACCCATATCCACACCCTGCACATTATTGTAATCTTTGTACAAAGTATGCCTTGTGAGAGATCATTTGCAAACCCATAATTTGCTGGTCAATATTATACTGATAAAATGTGTGGCAGTATTGTATGTGAAATTGTAAAGTTCCACTGCATGGTGATCTTAACACATGTTCCAAACTGAAATTGGCAAACAGGCCTGTCTCAAACAAAGGAATATGTGCTCTGCTTAATTTGCATTTAAGCAGTAAACCAAGTCAGCAAGCAGGAAGGGAAACAAAAGAACCTCCAACAGGTGAGGAAGAGCAGCAGGGGACATCCTTTACCAGGGGTGGGCAAACTATGGCCCGCAGGCCGGATCCAAGTGTTTAAATCGAAGTGTTTGGGAAACTCCATTTGGGGTAGCAAGATGTGTGCATATCATTTCTATTAATAAAATGACAGACTTTATATAAGCTTGTATTGTCCAGGAGAGGGGCTGGGCGGTATAGGACATACCCAATCTAAGATTTCCCCCCCCCCCGAAAGGTATGTGGAGATCATCCTGCAATATAACTAAGGCTGGTGAGAGCCAAAGTATGGCTGGCTGGCTGCAGCACACACACAGACATAGCTGGGAATGACTTGCATGCTGGAGGCTGTTTATAAGCAGTCCATACTGGAGACTACAGCAGCAAAGCAGTGTAAAGGGCATCCCAGGTTAGAGGGCAGGGGTGACACCGCTAATCATTAGTCTGGATTGTACCTTGGGACTGTCACGCTGAGATCATTGCCTGTTATACTGATTAATATTTTCTCATTATTTCCTTTGACACCACCCCATCTGTCGGTTTGTCTATCTATATATTGTCACTTGTCTTATACTTAGATTGTAAGCTGTTTGGAGCACAGGTTGACTTTTTGTTATGTTTGTACAGCACCTAGCACAATGATCCATGACTGGAAATTCTATGTGCAACAATAACATAAATAATTATATGACTGCCCCAATTCTTGGCAACAGCATAGACAATGGTACAGGGGGAGATAGCATGTCCCCATTTGATATAGGGACCCAGTTTATGATTACTGTGTCAGTATGGCCTGAAAAGACAAATATGGCTCAGTGTTTACAAGTTTTTGTCTAAGTGGATCTCACTCCAGATGTGAGATTGGAATCTTTGAATAGGAGTTGGTTTCGCTGTGCCATGCATGTCCTTGTGTCCCCCATTCTTGAGGGCATAATGAGTAGGTCGCCCATAACCTTTCCCTTTCCTCTTACCGCCCATAGCAGTGAGATGAAACAAGCAGTGTGTACCCTTGAGTATAGTTACTGTCTTGATAGCCCAGAGGACCACTAGTTGCCTATCTGCATCTTTAGTACCTAAACACCTTTAAAAATCTGGGCCAAGCCGTTTAAAAATCAGTCTTTTTTTTTCTTTTTCTTTTTTGCCATAAATAGCACTAATAAGGGACAGGCCACTTCTCAAGGAATATCTAAATGCCTATTATATTTCAATCTGCTCTCACATGGCTAGTACACTTCTTCCTCCAAACATCAAATCTCATAGCGCTCAGGCTGCCTCCTTTGCATGTTTTAGAAACATTCTCATATCTGAAATCTGCAAGCCAGCTACTTGGAGTAATCCCCTTTGTTTTAAACCATGTCTTCTAACTGGCTCCAAGATCAGATGCCAAATTTGGTAGAGTGGTGTTAGTAGCACTATTTAGTTAGTGTCAGTCTATCCCATCTTCCAGGTGGGGCACTAAGTTCCAGTCACCTAGAGTGGGAGCCACACAGACACATTGTCAAAGAAGCAAAAAAAGTTATTTCTTCTAATAGCCACTGCATATTCCCACTTTTAGGATCAAAGTCCCTGCACTCTTTGTTTATATAATTAGTTTATCATCCTGTTTTTCTTTTAAAAGAAAAGAGGAGATGCCCATCTGGCATGGGTTTTGTCTGCGCGTACATGAGTGGGAGGATGGCTCATGCAATCCTGCTCATGGGGAAAGCTCTTCAGGCCTAGTCGACTAAGCTGGCACTGAGTAAATCCAGCATCAGCTTTGAAGAGTGTCCCTCAGGAGCCAGTTTGGCTGCTTCTCCTCCCATGGGAGAAGTATATCTGTTTGGCCACTGTCAAGATCAGGTTGACCTAGGAGGCCTAGCTGTGTGCCTAAAGTGGCTTTCTGGCCATTGGATGCAGTTTCCAAAGGACCTGGATCCTAAAACATCTCCTGCAGCCAACTATAGATCAAGATCTGGATCTGCAACAGAGCACAGATCTGGAGCTTCCAAAACAAAACAAAAAAAAGGCTGCGTACAGATCTGAGGGCTGACATGTATGGATCCAGATTCAGGGTCAGATCCTGGATCCAAATTTGACAGTCAAATATGCAAGACTGCCAAACAGGGTTGCCAAGAACATCCTATTACCTGGGTTTCAGCCAGCATGAAGAGCTGACATCTTTGATTGTTGAGAATCACTTGTCTAGTGGTTCTGTACCAGGGATCGGCAACCTTTGGCACGCGGCTCGCCAGGGTAAGCACCCTGGCGGGCCAGGCCGGTTTGTTTAACTGCTGCATCCGCAGCTTCGGTCGATCGCAGCTCCCACTGGCCGCAGTTCGCCATCCCAGGCCAATGGAGGCTGCGGGAAGTGATGCGGGCCGAGAGATGTGCTGGCCGCTGCTTCCCGCCACCCTCATTGGCCTGGAGCGGCAACCCGTGGCCAGTGGGAGCCGCGATCGGCCGAACCTGCGGACGCGGCAGGTAAACAAACCAGCCCGGCCCACCAGTGTGCTTACCCTGGTGGGCCGCGGGCCAAAGGTTGCCGATCCCTGTTCTATACCAATGAGGCCTCAGATCCACACAGGTCAGGGGAGTCCCATTCTGCATTTCCAAAACCATGATCTTTGAGAACTGCTTACAATACTGATTCTGTGCTCAACATAGTGACATGAGCAAGCAGATCTAGTATGGAGTCCTTACAACACTGGAAAGGAGAAATGCATTACAAGCTTCTAATCAGATCAAAGGATGATGGGTCTCTATAGAACAGTGTTTTCACATCATGCTTCCCATTTGGTCATATTCAGATGCACACACTCAGTGCTCTGCTTTGTTTGAAAGTGTGTTTTCCCCTTATGATAATTGTCTATCAAACTCTCGTCCTGTAGCTGTGAAGAGAGGGACTGAGTCTTAGACTCATTTATTATCATAAATCTTAGATTCCAATTTGCTTCTTTCCACAGCTGTCAGTTCCAGTGGTTCTTCATAGGAACTGTTGAAGTTCTCTTGGGTTCCCAGCCTATCCCTAAGGGCTAATTCACACCCCTCCCCAGGACTAGGTTTAGAAGACTCTAGCTGTTGAACATCTGACAGTCTAAGAACTGATGCCGGGATCAGAGACTCCCTTACAATGTGAGTGTACTATATCTGTCTCCGTTCTATTGATTCTGAGATCTCACAAATCTGAAGATTTCTCTGCTATGCAGCCTCTGCAGGAGAAACAGGTTACGGTGTCACCAGATCTGTCCAGAAAGAACTGCCCATTGGCTTCAGAGCTTCTCTATAGCCCTTGAATGGGAAGGCAAAAAAGAGACCTATCTTCTTCAGGAAATTAAAAGGTGCATTGCCAAGGTTCTGTGGAGAAGTTACAGAGTGCTGTAAATCCCTGTTTAGATTTAAAGCTGTATATGAGAAGCTAAGAGAACCATTGATTAGTCCTTGGATACATCATCATAAATATTGATGGTCCATGTATCTGATAGCTCATAGGAGGAAATTTGATTAGAACAATATTGAGCTCTGGGCTACTTATCTTCAGCTACTTATCTTCAGCTCCTCATTCTAAGCTAGGAACAGGTCTCCATGACTCCACCATGAAGGATGCAGTGTCTAGGATTGGATCGCCCCCGTCAGGGTAGTAGAAACATCAAGGAGCACCTATCCTTAACTTAACCAAGTCTTCCTTTGATCTGATAGATGAGTTTTTTCCAATGGAGAAGTCAGCTTAGCATTTCAGAATGTGTCAGTAAACCTAGCTTCAATCCCTCTCATCTTGGAATAAACAGTCACACATAATGGTCAAGACATCCATCACCTACACATAATGAGGTGTGAGGTTTATTTCCTGGCCACAGTGTTAAGTGCAAATTGTCATATATCATACAATGTGGATAATAGGGCGGTATGGCTTGGGGTAAAATGCTGTCTGGTTGTGCTAATCCCCCGACAGAACTCTTTCTGATTTCTAGTGTTCCAACAAGTGTTCCAGTTGTACCTTACCTTTTGGCCTTTTTAATGGCAGTAAGTTTTCATTACATACATTGTCCAGATGGAGCCAAAGCTTATCTACAGGTTCCCCAAACCCTTGGAGAGATGGAACTGACACAAGAGGAGTCAGTCTGTCACGGTCTAAAGGTTATCCATGTAGTGCACAGTGTTTCAGAATTATCATGATCTGACAGAGCTTCAGCCTCCTGGAATTGTCAGCCCTCATCCAGGACATATATACAAAATATATCGGAAGGACAGAACAGGCCGTGCACGGGGAGGAGTGGCACTATATGTGAAAGAAAGTGTAGATTCAAATGAAGTAAAAAATCTTAAGCGAATCCACATGTTCCATAGAGTCTCTATGGATAGAAATTTCATGCTCTAGTAAAAATATAACATTAGGGATCTACTATCGACCACCTGACCAGGACAGTAATAGTGATGATGAAATGCTAAGGGAAATTAGAGAGGCTATCAAAATTAAGAACCCAATAATAGTGGGGGATTTCAATTATCCCCATATTGACTGGGAACATTTCACTTCAGGACGAAATGCAGAGATAAAATTTCTCGATACTTTAAATGACTGCTTCATGGAGCAGCTGGTACGGGAACCCACAAGGGGAGAGGCAACTCTAGATTTAATCCTGAGTGGAGCGCAGGAGCTGGTCCAAGAGGTAACTATAGCAGGACCGCTTGGAAATAGTGACCATAATACAATAGCATTCAACATCCCTGTGGTGGGAAGAACACCTCAACTGCCCAACACTGTGGCATTTAATTTCAAAAGGGGGAACTATACAAAAATGAGGGGGTTAGTTAGACAAAAGTTAAAAGGTACAGTGACTAAAGTGAAATCCCTGCAAGTTGCATGGGCCCTTTTTAAAGACACCATAATAGAGGCCCAACTTCAATGTATACCCCAAATTAAGAAAAACAGTAAAAGAACTAAAAAAGAGCCACCGTGGCTTAACAACCATGTAAAAGAAGCAGTGAGAGATAAAAAGACTTCCTTTAAAAAGTGGAAGTCAAATCCTAGTGAGGCAAATAGAAAGGAGCACAAACACTGCCAACTTAAGTGCAAGAGTGTAATAAGAAAAGCCAAAGAGGAGTTTGAAGAACGGCTAGCCAAAAACTCCAAAGGTAATAACAAAATGTTTTTTAAGTACATCAGAAGCAGGAAGCCTGCTAAACAACCAGTGGGGCCCCTTGATGATCAAAATACAAAAGGAGCGCTTAAAGATGATAAAGTCATTGCGGAGAAACTAAATGGATTCTTTGCTTCAGTCTTCACGGCTGAGGATGTTAGGGAGATTCCCCAACCTGAGCTGGCTTTTGTAGGTGACAAATCTGAGGAACTGTCACAGATTGAAGTGTCACTAGAGGAGGTTTTGGAATTAATTGATAAACTCAACATTAACAAGTCACCGGGACCAGATGGCATTCACCCAAGAGTTCTGAAAGAACTCAAATGTGAAGTTGCGGAACTATTAACTAAGGTTTGTAACCTGTCCTTTAAATCGGCTTCGGTACCCAATGACTGGAAGTTAGCTAATGTAACGCCAATATTTAAAAAGGGCTCTAGGGGTGATCCCGGCAATTACAGACCGGTAAGTCTAACGTCGGTACCGGGCAAATTAGTTGAAACAATAGTAAAGNGGGACATGATAGAGGTATATAAAATCATGAGTGATGTTGAGAAAGTGGATAAGGAAAAGTTATTTACTTATTCCCATAATACAAGAACTAGGGGTCACCAAATGAAATTAATAGGCAGCAGGTTTAAAACAAATAAAAGGAAGTTCTTCTTCACGCAGCGCACAGTCAACTTGTGGAACTCCTTACCTGAGGAGGTTGTGAAGGCTAGGACTATAACAATGTTTAAAAGGGGACTGGATAAATTCATGGTGGCTAAGTCCATAAATGGCTATTAGCCAGGATGGGTAAGAATGGTGTCCCTAGCCTCTGTTCGTCAGAGGATGGAGATGGATGGCAGGAGAGAGATCCCTTGAGCATTGCCTGTTAGGTTCACTCTCTCTGGGGCACCTGGCATTGGCCACTGTCGGTAGACAGATACTGGGCTAGATGGACCTTTGGTCTGACCCGGTACGGCTTTTCTTATGTTCTTATGTTCTTAGGACAAAGGCAGTGTCTGTGGCATGCCCTAATGCTGTGTCTATCACACCATATTGCATGGCTGATACTGCAGCTATATATGTGGGTTTTAGCAATTTTTTTTCTTCTTTTTGGGTGGGGGGTGGGGGGGAGTGGGAGGGTGTCTTGGGAGAACAAAAAGATAAATGACTTACTCTTTTGGCAGTTCTGCTGTCCTTGTTTAGCTAGTACTCCTCAGCCCACGTTCCTGGAGGCCAGTCGAAGAAGGAATAAAGGTTGCTTTCCTGTAACCATAGTTCTGCAAGATGAGCCTCTGCATATTCACACTCCCTGCCTAATTTCCCCACTTCTTTGGCATCTCAGGTTAGGAATTAGTGGGAGGAACTGAGAGGTAATTGGGGCCACTCCCCCTTTTATCTCCTTGGGAACTCTCCAGGAATCAGGAGAGAAAGAGGGGGCGAGTAGCCCCAGTGGACACTGCTTTCCAGAAGGTTCTGGAAACTTACAACTCAGGTGCATTCATCCCACAAGTGTGAGCATGCAGAGTCTTATCTCAAAGAACTCTGGTTCATTTTTAGGAACTGTGGTTCTGCAAGATATTGTCCATGTGGGTCACATGACCATCCCTCAACCCCTGCTTTTTCAGAGTCATCTTTACCTGGGGTTCTAAAATAGCAAGGAAACTAAGGGGTGGTTGCTCTGCCCTTTATTCTCTCATGTGGGTGAGCATGAAGACACACATGGAACAGGCATGGCCCAACGGACACTGCTATTGAAAGATTCTGATCTCTTATATATGAGGTTCATACACACCTAGAGTGGGATCCACACAAATGACAGCTTGAAGAACTGTTACTTCCAAATAGAGATAGTGTATAGTTTAATCTTAACAGTGGTTGTTAAACTCTGCATTTTTTTAACAAAGATTCTCCTCTTTGCTGAAATCTGTGCCATATACTGAAAAGATATATGTATCTTTTTGCTGTATCTATATGTATCCTTTTTGATCAAACCACACAACTACTTTGATTTTTTTCAGGTATAGAAAGCTGCAACTCAGCACAGAAAGCAAGGTGGCTGAACTTCTCCATCAAAGTAAATTAAAGTCCTTTGAGAGTGAACGTGTTCAACTCATGCAAGAAGAAACAGCAAAGAATCTCTCACAATGTCAATTAGAATGTGAGAAATATCAGAGAAAACTGGAGGTATGTTAGAAAAGGAATCTGATGGGTTCCCCCTGCGTTGCCACCTGGAACTTAGGTACCACTGAGCCCCCCTGACCCAACAGCCTGGGCTCCCTTTACACTACTGCAGTGACCAGCATGCCAAACCCTCTCCCAGGCTCCAGCCTGCACTTTTACCAGCACACATACAGGTAGGGACATACCCAGCTGCACTTACATATGGACGCTGTGATTAGCTCTGCATGGGGAGGCTTCAGCTAAGGAACTTCCCAGCTACTCAGGTACACACCTCCTCTGGGTTGTAAACCCAAAATTATACCATCTTGCGCTGCACAGAGAACTGTGCAGCGTAAGCTCATGAAATTCGCCCCCTCCCTCATTGTGGAGAGGAAATATACAACAGCTTTCTGCTTCGAGTTATGACTTCCACACACACTGGTTTTAGACAAAGCAAAAACTATTTTATTAATTACAAAAGATAGATTGTAAGTGTTTATAAGGGATAGCAATCAGATCAAAGCAGATTATCTAGCAAATAAAGCATGCAAACTAAGCTTACTATACTACATAGATCGGATATGAATAGCAAATTCTCACCCTAAATGATGATGCAAGCAGGCTGCGGATTCTTAAGGGGCAAGCTGTGCTGGCTTATAGCTTAGAAACCCCAATTGTTCCATTCACAGGCTAAAAATCCCTTTAGCCTGTGTTCAGCACTTCCCAGTGAAGAACCACGATGACATCACTCCCCTGTCTTATATAGCTTTTGCATATGGCGGGAGCCCTTTGTTTCAAAGCTTGGTTCCCATGCCAGTCAGTGGAAAAACACTAGCATCCCAAGATAGAGTCCAGCACCAGGTGACCTGGTCATATGTCCCTGTAGTGTCACATCAGCCATGATTCAGAGACTGTTTGTAGCATCCTCAGGAACACACACACACACACACACGATAAGCTGCTTCTAAGGTCTATTGTTTTCTCCTAATGGCTCATTAACCTGAATGGCCCTTCCCAGCCAGCTATCTAGACTGAGTGTCTTTTGCCTAGCGGGCGTTCCCCATGTGTAAACACATTTGTAATAGATACATAGATAGTATTCATAACTTCAGATACAAAAATGATACATGCATACAAGTAGGATAATCATATTCAGTAAATAACCTTTTCAATGATATCTTACATGACCTATCTTGCATAAAATACATCATAGTTATGCCATTATCGTATCATAATAATATTTCTATGAAGAATTTGGGGTGCAGTGTTGCAGTCTTTTTTTTTATTTTAATAAAAGTTACAGAACTTGCAATGGAGTAAAAATTTCAGATGTTATAAAATACACAAGGAATTGGCATTGCCATTGAAGTCTGATGAAGCAAAGTTTATTGAAACTAGTTCTTCCTAACACACACAGAAAGTAGGATTGTAGGTAGGAAGAGGAACGGAACAGAACTATCCTTCATGAAGAGAGATTGAGACCCCCTCCCATTAGTATTTATTGTTAAAAATTAACATACTTGTTCTGAAAAAAAATTCAACCTGTGTCGTACAATTCTACCTGTGTTCACTAGTTACAGATGTATGTTCCAGAATTGTGTAACCAATCAAAGCTAGAAAGAGGAACATTATATTGCTGGAAAGAACTGGATAAATTCATGGTGGTTAAGTCCATTAATGGCTATTAGCCAGGATGGGTAAGGAATGGTGTCCCTAGCCTCTGTTTGTCAGAGGGTGGAGATGGATGGCAGGAGAGAGATCACTTGATCATTGCCTGTCAGGTTCACTCCCTCTGGGGCACCTGGCATTGGCCACTGTCGGCAGACAGGATACTGGGCTAGATGGACCTTTGGTCTGACCCGGTATGGCCGTTCTTATGCTCTTATGAGAGGGAGTTTCCAGCCCTCAGATGGGACACAGCACTTGTATCTGGTAGAGCTCAAGGTCATGCCTTCAAGGTTCAATATTATGTGGAGAACAGATATTTTAGACAATTTTTAGAAGTTTTACAAAGTTTACTTAGGTATAATTTTCCTCTCCTTCTGAATCCCATACAGTTTGTCTCAGGTTACTAAAGCAGTCTAGATTTTCTAGTGGTGGAATATGAAAAGTAGTTCTAATACAATTAAAAGAAAAACCACCTTCTGTCTAAAATAGCTTTATTTTGAAATACTGCATATACAGAATTACAAATGGTTTGGTGTGATATAAAAGTTTTAGTGTCACTGGTTGGGATTGACCTTCATATTTCACTTCTAATTTTGCTACTTGTGAACAATATGACAATCCTAGGTGCTAAATTAAAACAGATAATGAGTAATAATCTCAAACGTCTACTGATAAAATCTTATACCACACTACACCTCTCAATACATATATGTACGTGCACTCATATCTTTTAATGAACTTTTTCTATTTAATCTCTGTAAAATGCTATGGTAAAATGCCCTGTGTAAATATTTGTCAATATCATTAAAGTTCCCCATGACTAGAGGTTACTTGAAATTAAATTGAACATTATTGCTATAAATTCTAACCTAATCTTTTCCAATACAGTATATCATGCTATAATACATATTATTCATAGAATCCTTGTCATTTTATTAAATTATGTAGTAACAGTCATCTCCATTACATATTGCTTTAGCATTGCAGGCTTTGCTTTGGTAGATATTTATATATTTTACATTGAGCACTGCTGACTCTCTTGTTGCACCTCTTCAAAAAAAAGTAATATGATTTTAAATAAAATTTTGAAAATTAGAAAAATAAAAGCCATAGTGTTTTCTTAACTTATTCCTAATTCTCTGGGTATAAATATGAAACAAAGAACATCTTGTTCTTATTTATAGTAAAGTATGCATTATTCTTAAAGTGAAGCTCAATCCTGATGCTGAAGGAGACGTAGAAGCCATATTATTAGGGCTTGTCTATGCACAAAAGTTGTACCAGTTTAATGATACTGGTATAGTTAAAATATATCCCTCTCTTGTGGATGCAGTTATACCGGCATAAACACCTTTATGCCAATATAACTTATATCTAGATGGGAAGCTATACCAATATAATAGTGTCCACTTTAGAGGTTGTACCAGCATTTCAATAAAAAACAACAACCTCTAATTGAAATAGTTAGACCTGTACAAAACTATGTACAGCTTGTTTTACGGCTGAAGAAATCAAGGAGAGCTGTGAGTTTATGTACTGTTGTAAATAGCCTTAGCCAATCCCAGTTACACCAAATCTAATGACTTGGAACCAGGACATCTCCTTGTGTCCAAGCTTAGAATGTAACTGTACTCACAGGACTCCTGACAGATCAGAGATTTAAATAAGTGCTATCAAAAATTTATCTAGTTCTACTTACTAATATAATGAGTATTAGAAGGAATACTTGCTTTGAGTCCAAACTTCCTTATTCAGTATCTATCCAAGTTTGGTCTCCGGATCATATCATATTGTACTTTTGACTCGAGGGCCTTCATGAGTAGCTTCCCTTTTTTTTAATCCCACTTTCTAAAATTTAATGGCATTGTACTAGTTTTTGGTTCCTTTCAGTACCTTTCCTCCCTGAAGATGGTGAACTTAAACTATACTGTGGTCACCAGTACTTACTGGCTCAACTATAGTTACTTCTTGAGCCACTCCTGCTTGTTACTTAGGCCTAAGTGGAGAAAAGCCTCTCCTCTTGTGTGCTCTAGAACTAGCTTTTCCAAAAATTAATCTTTAAGGTGTTGAGAAATTGCTTTTTTTGGCTTGTCCAGTTGTGACATTTGACCATTTTATGTTGTTGTAATTGAAGTCCCCTGTTTGTTATTGTTATATTAGACTTTGTTACCCTTTGATTGCTCTCAACATTGTGCGCACAGTATTCCTTTTCTGATCATTCTGCCGGTATTATAACCTTACATGTTACTCATGTATTTCTGTAACCTGGGTTTTATATCCATACAGATTCAACTGAATTGTCCTCTCCACTCACAGTTTTTATCTCCATAGATTCTGTGGAATCTTCTACCCCTTCTTTGAGTGTCCTCTGCATATTCCCACTCTTGGGGCATGCGCCAACCGGTGCTGTTGAATGGTGCAGCATTCCACTAGTAGTGCCTATTAGATCACTTACATTCCCCCCTCCCTCCAATATCTGAGCACATTCTGAGGTTGGTTGTCGCTGACCATGGATGGATGTGATCCTCCTTCAGATTCAAGGTCCTTTAGACAGTTAACTAAGTGCCTTGTTCATTGTTTTAATAATTGGATAGATAGTAGTTAGTGTGATATTCCCCAGGCTACAACCTGGACTGCTGAACTGCTGTGTCCCTTTAACTCTCCAGCCCAGGGTGCCTTTTACATTGCTTTGCTAGTGAACAGCAAGTCCCTCCAGGCTCTCCTCACTCAGAGCCATCCGCATGTAAAGTCACTCCCAGCTGAATACGTGAATGCTATGCCCAGCCATCCATGAATAGATACAGGCTGACTCCACCATATCTCTCAGTCCCAGCCTTGTCACCCAGAAATATGCATCTTGTACTGTTCAGTAGCCCACTGGACTGTACAAGCTCATAAATTAGTTTGTCATTCCAACAAAGGATAATGAATGTGCACCAGCCTTGTTGTCTCAAGTGGAGGCCTCCCAAATACTTCAACCAAACACATTGCTTTAGATAAAACAAACATGTTTATTGACTAGCGAGAGAGAGATTTTAAGTGATTTACAAGTGATAAGGCAGAATTGGTTACAAAAGAAATAAAAAGAAAATCCAATCTAATTCCTAAAATTTACCAAGCTAAATAAGATTTGAAACAAACATCGTTCTCACCACACCAGATGCTGCAGACAGTTCACAGGCTGAATTTCCTTTCAAACTGGGACCACTCCCATTAGTTCAGTGTTCTTCAGGTATTCCTTGATGTTATGAGCAGACCGATATAAGGAGGAGAGGTGGGGGGGGGGGGGCATTTTTCTCCCTTCTTATGCTCTGAAAGGAAAAGTCTTTGCTGGGTCATGGGGTGAGGCAGTTACATGGCGTACATGCCAACTATCTTTAAGGTGAATTATAAATTTCTTGTTTACAACTTCTCTGCTGGTGAATCTCCAATTAAGCAGGTAATGGCCTTTTAGCATCTAGCTGGCATGTGAGCATGCCTTTGTCTTTGAGAAATTAGACTGTGTGTTACCCAGAACTACAGCATATTTCAATAACAATTGTATAGCAGAATCTCATAATTTTACACGCAGTGATGTTACACACATCTTAACAGGACAATGATATTCAGCAGATTATGAGTTTTCAAATGATACCTCACAAAGCATGCTTTGCACAAAATATATCATAACCATATAAAAGGGGAAACATGGGATACAAGGTGCCACAGTTAGTTTTAGTGTTAGTTACTTTTGTTCATTATGGCAGATCTGAAGAGCATGGTTTTAAAAGGTGTGTGTTGTGTCCGGCCATTTTCCCAGAATTATTATCGCTGCCTAAAGTGTTAAGAGAAGGGCATTCTTGTTTCTCAATCTGCAGTACTTTCACACTGTAAGCTAGAAAGGAGAGGCAGAATAGTCTCCAAACCCTCCTCCTACAAGAAACCTTATTGATTAAAACTTGCAGATCTAAGGTTTCCAAGGCTTCAGATAATGGAAATAGGAGGTAAGGGTTCGTTCCAGGACCAACTGTTTCCAGAAAGTCATCAAACTTGGTACCAAGCTCCAGATCTAAAAAGACGGTGCATGTGGCAGCAAAGTCCTCAGACCCTGGTCCAAAAAAGGTACCAGCAGTAGCGAGAACAGACTAGGATGATACACGATCTATGCCTGAGACCTCTACAAAACTATGAGCTTTGCTTCCAAGGAAAAAGAAGGCAAAGCACCTTTCTGCATCCGTCATCATTTCCTATTCAGGAGATTCATCTGATCATGAGCATACAGATCCGAGGTGCAAAGAACAGGATCCAAAAAAGACTGATCCACATACAGAGGAACAGTTGGATGTAAATGCTGATCTGGGACCACAAAATCAGAGTAATTCTTCTGAGATGCAGGTATCCCCCTGACCATGACATGCTATTGAACTGGACAAATTGGCAGGACTGGCAGTACCTTCCTGGATGCCGTGACCTTATCGGTCAACTCCAGGTCTTCCATATCATCATTCCTCTAGAGTCATGGCCTCGATTTCGCATCGAACCATAGAGAGTTTTGTAGATCTGAGTCAAAATAATCTAAGACAAACTGATCTGAGACACCCTGAGCCAAGACAGTCAGATCTGATATATTCAGGTCTGAGACATTCGGCTCCTGTATCAACAGATCTGATGATGGGAGAGAAGTCCGTTACTCTGATCCAAAATATTCTAGATGTTGATCAAGGAGATGTGATACCTCCACATCACGAACAAGAACCTGCAGGCAAATTCTCTGCAGATGAAAACTTCAGAGTAATCTCATCTTCTTCACCGTCTGAGGATGCTGTCTGATTTCAAGAGTTAATCAGCAGATTGGTTTCTACTTTAAAATTACCTTTGGTTTCAATGGACGAACCGTCTCATCCTGTTTTTGATATCCTGGGAAATACCTTTACAAGCAAATTTTCTCAGCCCTTTCTGGAGGGTCTCTGGCAGCCATCTGAATCAATATGGAATACTCCATCTTTCTGTCAACCAATTGCTAGAAAGGCAGATGAGCTGTATCAGATTCCGTATGAAGGATTTTCTTGTTTCCATGTACATCCTCCTCTTAATTCTCTATCAGTGGCTACAACAATGCAAAGGTCAAGACTGGGATATCTGTGTTCTACTCCCAGTGATAAAGAAGGGAAAAGGCCACATTATTTGGGAAGGAAACTGGGGTCTTCATCTTCCAACATGGGAATAGCTAACTACCTAACCATACTGGCCAGATATCAGTTTTACCTTTGGAACAAAATTTCTCTGTTTATCAAGAATCTCTCCAACAAACCCTGCAGACTGACTCATTAAGGAAGGCCAAAATGTTGCTAAGCATGCACTGAGAGTGTCCTTTGATATCTCAGATACATCCTCAAGATGAATAGTAACAGGCAATAACACTCCAAAGATATGCATGGTTGTGCTCCTCTTCTCCATGAAAGGAAGTCAAAAGTTGAGGACCTTCTGTTTCAGAGGGATGGACTTTTCAGTTGAAAACAGGTGAAATTTTAGAAAACATGAAAGACAAGATCAACAGCTTGATCTTAGGATCTCTTGCCATCTCTCAGGAAGACAATTCCTGTACCTGTTTTCAGATGTCAGAGACAATATTCTCCATCTTATTTTTCTTCTTTCTCCTCTTCATATTTCAACATAGGCAGATGACACTACCAGCAACAGCAATCATCTTCTATTGAGTGGTATAAAAGATGCCACTTTAAATCCAGGGTGAGACAAAGTAATTAGTCTTCAATTATTTCTTTACCTTCTTTACCATGGGTTTGACATGCAATTGGCGAGCAGCACACCAACCTTAAAGTCTGTTTCCCAGACATTTGGAAACCTTTAAGGCCGATGTTACATCGACTGGCTAAAGATCACCACAGACTGATGGGTTTTGGACACTATAAAGGATGGATATACCATAAAGTTTGACACCTTCCATCCAAACTAACCTCCCCTCTTCCCCTTTTCAGGGATCCTTCTCATGAATCAGAGTCAATAACAGAAACCAACTCTCTATTAAGGGAGAAGCAATAGGGGAAGTTTCAATAAATCTCAGGAATCTGGGGTTCTTCTCCCATTGTTTCCTAATTCCAAAGAAAGAATTGAGGTCTTTGTCTGATCTTGGATCTGAGGAAGCCAAACAAGTACATTCGAAGGACTCGCTTCGGAATGATAACTCTAGGATCCATTATCCCTTCCCTGTCCTATGTAGACTGGTTTACTGCTCTTGATCTCAAAGAAGCTTTCTTTTATATTTCAATAAGACTGTCACATAGGAAGTACCTTAATTATGCCATAGGGCAGGACCATTTCCAATACAACGTCCTCCTCTTTGGCCTTTCGTTGGCACCCTGAATCTTTACAAAATGCCATTGTGTAGTGGTGGCTTTTCTGGGAAGACAAGGGGTTTTTGTTTTTTCTGTTTTTAAACAATTGGCTCCTAAAGCAGCCCCCAAAGATGAACTAAAGGGCGTCAACTAATTCACGTGCTCTCTGTTCCAACGTTTGGGGGTTTTGATGAATGGGAAAAAAATCCCTTTTGACCCCCTCACAAAATTCTGTTCATAGGATAGTTTCTCAACTCCAAAAGGGCATGGGCTTACCTTCCGGAGAAGAAATTCCTGAAGATAAAACATATGATTCGGTCTCTATTTTAGAGTCTACAGTTTTTTCTCTCCCTACTGTGTCTTAAGGCATCAACCATCTATGTCATGCCTTATGCAAAACAAAGGACGAGACCTCTTCAACATTGGTTGGCAAAGAACTTCAGGCAGGCAGTATGCAATATGGACTTACCATTCCAGAGAAAATCCAAAGATGTATGGATCAGGGTCATGTACTAAGAAGAATGATGTTCAGTCCTTCCTCCCTGTCCATAATCGTTACAACAGGCACCTCAAAAACAGGCCAGAGTGCACACCTCAACAAATTTTTAACAAGGGTCTCTGGAATCAACAGGAATGTCATCTTCATATCAGCATTCTAGAGTTAAGAGCAATTCAGCTGACACTCAGATAATTCCTTCCTCAGATACAAGGATCTGTGGTTCAAGTGACCATGGACAATATGGCAGAGATATAGTATGTAAATAAATGGGGTGGAGGAGTCTGGTCCTGGCAGCTTTGCAGGGAGGCAATGAAGCTCTGGGATAGATGTATACTGAACAAGATTTTATCCAATAGCTCTGCGTCTGGCAGGATCCCTCAACCAGTTAGCAGACCAGCTAATCAGAGACTCTTCCGAGTTGCATGAATTATCCATGAAAGACTCTGAGTCAATACATATTTGCTCTTTGGGGTACTCCAAAAATAGATTTATTTGCCACAAGGATCAACACAAAAGACCATTATTTTTGTTCAAGAGTGGACATGAATACACAGTCTCTAACAGATGCATTCCTCCTCCATTGGAGCACAGAACTAATGTATGCTTCCCCACTATTTCCTTTAATGTTGAAGGTTGTGAAAAACATCAGACAGGACTCAGCCAAGATGATGCTTGTCACCCCAGCATGGCCAGAGACAACAGTGGTGTAAACAGGCTTGCTCCTTCTTTCCAAGGAATACTACAGAAGCTTCACTGGATCTTTTGTCACAGCATCCAGGGAAATGCCATTCGGATCTGCTTTCCTTGCATCTGACAGCATGTGTGTGTTGTTTTATATTGAAGTAATCCACTAGCTTAATAATAATTCATTGCTAGTAACTTAACAACAGTCTTTATTAGATCATAATTAACATATTTACAATGCATTTTAACTGAGGTCAGTCAGTCTAACCTAAAACCAGCTGCCTCCTCCAACTGTCAGCTCCCATACCCTGAAGATGCTATTCATTCTCTTAAAGCCACAGTAACACTACAGTGGGCAATAGGGCTCTGACAAAACTAGAGAAATCTTACTCTGTAGATGTACATGTTTTACTTAATGCTGGAAGACAGTCAACTACAAAATGTTACGATTTTAAATAGAAAAGATTTTCACTGTGTATCTGAATACGGTATTGATTCTGTGTCAGCTCCTATTCAATCAATACTGGAGTATTTGCTGTTTCTGGAAGATAAGGATTTATCTGTTGCATCACTATGGGTGCATTTAGTTGCAATCACAGCTTTTCATATGCAAATAGATGGTAATACTATATTCTTGCATGATATTAAGACTTTTTTTTTCAAAGGTTTACTAAATTTGTATTCCCTGGTGAGAGAACTTATTACTCCATGGGTTTTGAACTTAATATAGTACTGTCATAGCTTATGTCTTCACACTTCAAGCGTTTATCTTCTTGTTCTCTGCTTCATCTGTCAATTAAACCTGCATTTATTAAACCAATAACATCAGCCAGGAGAGGTTCATGCCTTGATGGCTGACCCTCCATTTATGAATTTTTATAAAAACAAAGTAGTTCTTCCCCCGCATCCAAGATTCATACCAAAAATAATTTCCATCAATCAATCTGTTACTCTTTCAGCGTTTTCCCCCAGACCTCATTCAAATAAGGGCGAATCAAAGTTACATTGTTTGGATGAAAAAAATTGTTATATTTAGATAGAACCGAGGATTTTAGATTTTCACACAAATTTTGATTCATATGTGGGTAATTTAGGAATCCCATTTCCACACAGATATTATCTAGATGGGTCAGGCAGTGTAAGACAGGTCCCGCTAATTGAAATTTGTAACGCAGCCATGGGGAGTTCAATACATATGATTAAACATTATTCATTAGATAACATGGTTAAATTGGGTGCCCAGTTTGGTAGATTGGTTCTACGGTCCATCTTTCCTTAGGACCCCTTATCCACTTTCTGGTTTTCAGTATAGACTGCTGACTGAAAATATGCAAAGGATACTCAAAGAGGAAATGGATGTTAATTACCTGTGACTGAGGTTCTTCAAGGTGGACTCTGCATATTCACATTCCTTGTCCTCCTTCTCCTCTTCTGCAGAGTTTTATCTACTCATGACTCTACATTTAGAGGTGGAAGGAACTGAGGTGGTAACTGCTGACGCTCTAGCCCCACCCTCAGAACGTGCTTGGACATTGAGAGGAGGGATGGGAAGGGGGCACATAAGCTACCTAATAGGCACTACTAATAGAAAGCTGCATCGTTCACTGGCACCTGTTGACACATGTGCCAAGATATGAATATGCAGAGTCCATCTTGAAGAACTTTGGTTACAAGTAAGTAACCTCCATATCCTGTATACACCCCCACTTATTCCATCTATTTTCTCCTTACTGTATAGTATATAGCTAGATATTAAAGAATTACACTGGTTTTTGTCATTCCACTTTGTTTTAGTAATGTTTATTTTGTCATGGTTTTTTTCCATTTCCAGGCATTGTAGCTCACCTCTTTTTGCTTTCTCACATTTGCATATTGGCATTTACAGCTTTTACTTTTAATTGAGTATGTGCCTATTTTTATTTAAGTCCTCAGCCTGTTGTGTTAATTATTTTTGCTAGTCTTGAATGTTGTTAATGTATGAATTTTTAGTTCTCTATATTTATAGGAAATAATTGCATCATAAATATCAAATTGTGATAATTATGCATTTATCCTTTTATTAAAGAAGTCCCTTGAACTAATCAAAGTAAACAACAAAACAAATACTTTCCATTATTTAAAATCCTATGTACAGTATTAAACACTTTTTTTCCCCCATTATCCTTTTTTCTTGACTCTCCTCCCATGAGGATTTTGGTTGTGTCCTCAAGTAGAGGCTCATGAAATCACTAGAGCTTTAAAGAGCTGTCAGATGTCTTGTCACATGGCACATAACTCAAGAGAGTAGATCTGTCCAAGGTAGTATATTTCGAGAATAACTGCTGTTAAGAGGATTTTTTCCCTTTTCTGAATGACATATTAAATTGGNGAGTAGATCTGTCCAAGGTAGTATGTTTCGAGAATAACTGCTGTTAAGAGGATTTTTTCCCTTTTCTGAATGACATATTAAATTGGACTTTTCAACAAACACTAAAAATCTGTTATCTTTAAGTATTAGTCTACTGAATCTTTCACATATGTGTTTTCACCTCCCTCAAAAATCGCTTATAATCCCCATCTTTGCATTTGTTCTGTTGTTCATTCTCACAGGTTCTCACTAAGGAGTTTTATAGCCTTCAAGCATCTAGTGAGACACGCATTACTGAACTTCAGGCACAGAATTCTGAGCATCAGGCAAGGCTAGACACTTATGAAAAACTGGAAAAAGAACTTGATGAGATAATAATGCAAACTGCAGAAAGTAAGTTTGGACCCAAATTATGTTTTTTCTGGTGATACTGTTCTTATAAAAGATGCATTGTTTGTGACGATATGTAATATTTAGCACAAGCCTTTTTAGTTAGAGATTCAAGGTACAATAAATCCTTTCGGTACAAATTACATAGTGTGTATTGAAAATATTATTGCATTTTATATTAAAAATATTTATTGTATCTTAAATATCAGTACTAAATATTATAAATTTATACTTATATACTTATGCTAAATGTTAAGCACTCCTTATTATACCAAACAATCATCCCACTGTTACCGTGTTACTTTCTCCACCTCTTGTTTCTTATTGTACTCTTTGATCATTAGGTGTATGGGACATGGACTGTCTTTTTTTATTACATATGTATATAGCAGCTAACATGATAAAGCCCAATCCTTGGTTCTACCATACAATACATAAATATAATTTGGTTTTAATTCAATGAATGATTAATATTAATTAGGTATGGTCCAGGGAAGCTGGATCCAAATATTATTAGGTACTGATGAGGATTCAAAATTTTGGTTCAAGGTAAAACCATGACTAGAGTTCAGGTTTGACAGTGTAGAAATCTTATAAGCTATTTTTGAAAGATGTTTGCCCCATGTGGCAAAAATAACAAGATCTCCCATTTTACCTGATGGAATCCTTGTGAGGTCATTTCTTTTCATGAGATTTCAACTATCTTGGTTTATATCCAGACTGGATCCAGAAAACAGGCCCCTTTCAGTTGCAGGATCAAGGTCTTAGTTCCTGTTTGCACTTGAAACTCACTGTGTTTTAAGTATACCATTGAGTCCATGTGGAGCCCTGAAATACACTTTTTTTTTTTTAACACCAATCTTCTAGAACTGGAAGGGACCTCGAAAGGTCATCGAGTCCAGCCCCCTGCCTTCACTAGCAGGACCAATTGAAGGATCTTTTTGAAGCACTTATTGAAGGATCAGGACCTAACGTTGAAAGGCGTATTCAAGGATTCTGATCCATCTCCCACCATCTACTTGCCTTCCTTTCACCCAGAAAAATCCAGAACAAGGGTTCTATTTGAGGTTCCATTTAGGGACTACATGTCATTAAAATAAGATAGACCGATGATATATTCACTTAAGTACAACAGAGGAATTTTGCAAAAGTATGTTACATTTTATGTGTAAATAACAGCTCACAAAAGAGTGTGAGGCTATAAAGATGCCTTGGATTGGGCTGCGGTGCTTTCAGCAACTAAGATGTGGATATTGTATGAAACTTTACAAGCAGCTGTATCTGGAAGCTGGCATGGCTGTCTAATTTTGACCCAATATAACTTTTATTAATGTATATTTGATATATGCTACTGACAATAATATAAACACATGCTGTTGGAAATGCATGTGTTATTCTTCCGGAGGGATATTTGTGTGTCAACATCAGACACATTTAGAATTGTTCGGACTTCCACCCTCATTAGGATAATGAAGAATTTTCCCAAAGAGAGAATCGTAGTTTAGAATGGTTTCTTCCTTATGCCTGCAAACTTTCTTATTTCATCTGGTGTTTAGCAGGTAAAAGATCTGTTGCTGGAATTGAAAGTATTAGCTACTTGCTAAATATTGTAATGAGTTATAATTAAACCTTAAAATTGTATGCTGCAATACAAGATTTTTTTAAAAAATTGGTTTACTATTGAACTGTTGTTCAATTTTTAAAAAGGAAAGAATTGTAATACAAATTATTATTTTACCATGCCTATTTTTACTGTTACTTAATATCTACCATTGTTTTCTTATTTTAAAAAAAAGATTTGAGTGTATCTAATGATGATGAAAATGAGGACACTGCATTCTTTTGAAATTAATCATTGGTATTTTTTACTGTTATAGATTCTGAGGTAGTGGAAGCTATAATTATAGTTGCATTCATTTTAACCCAACCTCCTCCAGTTGATTGTAATTTTTTTAAATAGATCTCTTTATGGCTGAAATCTTCCATGCTTGGTCTCAACCAAATGGTGAACTTTTGGGGAAAATTAAAGGGGACAAAATTGAGCCTGCTATTGTTTAAAAACATGTGAGGAGGAAGAAGGACAAACTTTCCCAGTATATTACAACTGAAATCTTGGCATTTTAATTCAAATAACCAAAGAAGCAAAAACAACCCATTTGAAGAAAATATGTTCATTATTTTTAAAGTTCTGGAGATTTATATTTGGATCATTCATTTGTGTGCCATACAAATCTTGTAATCTGCTTCCCAGAGCAATATGAAACAAAAGATTTAGAATTAAATCCTGGCTCCACTGAAATGGGATTTTACCATTAACTTGAATGGGGCCAAGATTTCATCCTTTGGTTTGTCTAAGTTATGACATTCTCCCCAAGCTACCCCTTTTAATAGCATTGTATCAAATACAAACAATATGGAAGAGCAGGGTGAGACAGAAGCTGCTGTGATAACAACAGTTTTGCTGCTTATACTGTAGGTATATGTTAGTAGCAGTGGGATTTCCTGGTACTTAATAACTGTGGATATAGTTACTCCCATATTTAGATGTAACCCCAGTCCCATGTTGTTTGTATTTGTTACACTGCTATTGAAAGGAGTAACCTGCTCTAGAAAAATTTACATTTGTAGTGTGTCAGGAAGTATGCCCTATGTTAACCTGATTTTAATTTTTGTAGGTGGATAAATCTTGTACCCTTGGACTATAAAAAAATCCAGCTTTTTAAAACAATTTTCATTTGGTTTTAAATCCTTAGAAATATGTTTTCAGATTGCTGAGTTATCTAACTAAATAGATTGCTTTTAGCTTTTTTTCTCTGCTTTTAAAAAGTTAAAATTCAATGTAATACTGGACTTGTTTCTGTTATAATTTATTTTACTAATAAAAGTATTGGTGTAAGTATAATTTATATCATCACATGTTTAAGGGAAAGCTTTATATGTTCTTAGCTTGTCAATAATAGCAGAGCTTGGAGATAATAGATTAGATCTTTTTTTCCCTGCATTCAGATCTGAGATGCTCTTGCCAATATTTTGTCCTGTACATTCTGTGCACATAGTTCTACTTAGAGTGTATAATTATGCTATTGCATGTTGCAGCAATGGTATTCTGCCAGAGAAATAAGAAACGCTCACTCTTGGAGCTAAAATTACTTATTTGCTATTTTATATCACAAATGAGATGGTGAAAGAGGAATGATTAACTATTTTTTATGTGAAAGCATTTAAATTAATAAACTACACAATATAAAATAACCCAAAAGATAATACTTTGAGACTTCTGAAACTAGATTGGACAATGCATTAGTAAAATATATATTTCAGAGAATAATCATGCACTGGTAGGAGGATGGACTGAATAGGTCTTTCTCTCTGAATTTTATAATTAGTAGGGCATGTTTGTTTTATTTTTGAAGTTGAGAAAGAGAGAAAATGAGTTTTGTAGCTAAAATGTTTCTTACCCCACAATATCCATTTTCAAAATATGTAATCTTTGACAAACTACATCTTCAAAAGCACAAACATCAAAGTCTTAATTAGCATACTTGTTGGCAGTTTCAGGGGAGAGTCAAAGAATTATATTTGCATGGAGACTACACCTTTCAGAAAAAGTTAAGGCATGTTGGCCCAGTAGTGTGTGAAGGAAGTTAGCATTATGAGTGCATTTGTGGCTAAAGTGTTGACTTCAGTCCTCAAGGACATCAATTCTTTTTCATTTCCTCTTTGTTTCATAAGCACTACATTTACTTCAAATTTAAAAAGTGAAGAGTGTGTGTGTGTGTGTGTGTGTGTGTGAGAGAGAGAGAGAGAGAGAGATTATAAACAGGGTTGCTTAAAGATTTAATCAGTTCTTCTTTGAGTGGTTGCAGACTTGTGTGTGACCAGTGCACTGAAGTCGGAGAACATTGCCTAGAAATACCTGTAGGAACACTGCATGTGCCCTCTGGCCCTTGTAGCCTCTCTTAGGACTGTTTAAGAGTAGCACTGCCCTAACCCCTTCAGTTCCTTCTCACCGCCCACAGCTTGACTCGGATCGTGCCATGTGATAACTTAACTTACACTTTTGTTGTTCTCTCAGCTAGTTTTCTCTTGATATTTTGTCTATAGTTAGTAGTAGTGCCCTAGGCTCAGGGAGATTCTTCCTCCTCTTCTAAAAGGAGTGCTGGGTGGCACTGGAGTTCCTGGAGTGCTCAGGATAGAGCTGGGCCATCTACATGCTCTCCTGTAGAGAAGCAAGATCATTCAAGCACTGTACCATCAACTCTGGTACTGTCTGTTGGGCGGCCATTGAGTCTAGGACCAGCAACATCAGCCTCAGCACTGATCATATCGATCCCACAGGTTTATCAAACAGCAGCAGATCTACTCTTCCTCTTTGTTCTGGACTCACTTTTTGATTTAGGCCACATGCATTTACATAGTCCAGCATGTAATATATGTGAAGGTGTCTCGTTTTCCTGTCCTCCACCGACCAGGACTATAGTTACCCATGTGGGGCGGGGGAGGGAACACAGCTAAGTACATTGAAAATTCAGGGTTTGTGGACAGAACCCTCCTTTCACATCAACATCGTGGAGCTTTGAGTGATTTGCAATGCATGCTGGGACTTTGGGGTCAGATCAAGGGCACAGAGATTCACATACTTACCGACAATACCACTGCAATGTATTATGTGTACAAGCAGGGTAAAGTTTGCTCCAACCAGCTCTGTCAGGAAGCAGTAAAGTTTTAGCTCTTCTGCAGGGAGGATGCCCTCATTCCTATAGCCGCACACTTCCTGGGTGCTCCGAATTAGCTGGCTGATAACCTCAGCAGGAATTTCTCCCAGAATCACGAGAGGTCTGTGAAGAACAGCATTCTGAGGTCCATCTTCAGAGAATGGGGCATTCCGACTATCAAACTGTTCGTAACGAATGACAACAAAAATATTGTCAGTTTTGCTCTTGAGTAAGTCTCAGTCCGGGCTCTTTAACTATTATTTGAATTGGGGATCGGTGCTCATGTATGCCTTTCCCTGGATCCCACTCATCCCTGATGTTATTCACAAATTGAAGATGGATCATGCCAGACCGATAATCATTGTGCCAGCTTGGCTAAGACAATGTTGGTTCTCTGACCTTTCCAGTCTGTCTGTTCAACCTCCCAGGCCCACCTTCCCAAGCTACTGACACACCACCACAGTCAGAGTTGGCATCCAGCAGTGAGCAGTTTGCATCGCACAGTGTGGATGCTGCACAATTAGATGAAGAGGAAAGACGATGTTCAGAAGCAGTTCAACAAGTCCTACTTAATAGTAGAAAACCCTCTACTAGGTCTACCTCTTTGGCCAAGTTAAAACATTTTTTGTTTTGGTCACTGGCTGGAGGAATTCAACTGTGCTAGTCTGCATTCAGGACATTTTGGACTACATATTAGTAATCTTCAGGTCTCTCTCTCAGCTCATTGAGAGTCCACTTGTTGACGATCTCGTCATTCCATCCTCCAATCCAAGGAAAGTCAGATTTCTCTAACTATATGGTAGTAAGATTTCTTAAAGGCATTGTCTATCCTCTTTACATCTGTAAAACTAGCAGTTACTTTGTGGGACCTTAATACTGTGCTGGCTGTCCTTATGGGACCTTCTTTTGAGCCCCTAGCGACTCATTCTCTGTCCCTCCTGAGCCAAAAAACTGCCTTTACGATGGCTATAATATCCAGAAGGAGAGTAAGTATACTGAAGCCCTAATGATGGGGCCTCCATACAGGCAGTTTTTCAAAGACAAGGTGATCTGAAGACCATACCTTAAATTGTTGTCTAAATCAGCTTCACGTTAAACAAACAATATATTTACCTGTATTTTTTTCCTAAGCCTCACTCAAATGCAGATGAGCAACCCCTTCATTCACTGAATGTGAGATGATCCTTGGTATTCTATCTGGAAAGTTCTGAACGATTTCATGCATCACCTTGGCTTTTTGTCTCCTATGTGGATCGAATAAGGGCCAGGCAGTTTCTGCACAGAAGATGTCCAAATGGATTACTTCCTGCATTACAATTGCATATAGGGTAGCTCAGGCCACACCTCCACAGAGACTGGTGGCTCACTCAATGAGGGCCCAGGCAGCTTTGGTCACTTTTCTCAGTGAGGTGTCTGTATTGGACATTTGCAGGGTCACTATCTGGTCTTTCATGCGTGACCTTTGCCTGACACTACCCTATTAGGTGCTGTGTCTAGATCAGATGCACATTTTGGAAAGGCAGTTCCACAGTTGCTGTTTAAGTACTCTGAGTCCCACCTCCTTCTGTTACTGCTTGTGAGTTACCTGAGTGGAATACATGTCTAACCACTCAAAGAAGAAAAAATGGTTACTTACCTGTTCTGTATCTGTTGTTCTTTTGAGATGTAGGTGCAGACATGTATTCCACCCTCAGTCCCCTCTGTATCAGAGTCTCCACTCAGGATTCTAGTGCAAAGGAACTCAGGGGGGTCAGGGCAGTGACGCTCTTAAATAGCCCTAGGAAGGGATTTGAGGGCCAGAGGGCACACACGTGTCCCACTGGGTACTGCTAGGCAAAGTTCTCCATCTTTTTCACACTGGACACATGCACGCCTGAGTGTAATACACGTCTGCACCCATATCTCAAAGAACAGCAATTGCAGAATAGGTAAATAACATTTTTTCCTCTTTTATTATAATTATGTTCTTTTGAGGATCAATATTTTTAAAATATTGGATACATCTTTTTGTTTTTTTGCAGTGGAAAATGAAGATGAAGCAGAAAGGATTCTCTTTTCGTATGGATATGGTGCTAATGTTCCTACAACAGCCAAAAGGCGGCTAAAACAAAGGTGAAAATTATGTCTCCGTGGTTTACATCTAAACTAAATACAAATAGATTCAGTATATCATCAATTTTGGAAGCCAGCCAATTTGAATGATGCAAAGTAATTTTATTTTTTACATAACTATCCAATATGTAGAAATAATCTTTAAAACAGTGGTTTTGTGGTTTGTGTGTATAAATGGGTGCATGGATATGTTTCTGGGTTATTGAAGCTTCATGTTTTTTCCTTTATCTTTCAGAAAGCTAGGTATCTGGATGCCTTGAGTATGCAAAACTCAAATAGCTGTAAAATCTAACTAGTTAAAATAAATTTTAAGATAATCTAACATACAAATAGTGAACTCAGAAGCACAGCTGTCAGGAAAGGGGAAAAAGTCCAAAGTTTCAGAGCATCATTATCTCATCTGAATATTGTGCATACAAGGCCTGATTCACTTGTCTCTCTCTCCAGTTTACTCTGGTTTAACTGCACTGAAATCTGTGAAGTAACATCTGTGTAAAACTTAAAAAACACAGTGGTGAATCAGGCCATAGTATTTTCTGAATGTTGGCATGTTAAATATGTACCTAAATATATACAATGTGGGCAAATTGATGTTTCTGCTAGAGTCATAAGTTTTTTATTTAATTTGGGTGTTTAAATAATTAATTTTAATATTGTGTTAGGCAAGGGGGATGAGGTAATATCCTTACTAGAACCAACTTCTGATGGTGAAAGCTTGTAGTTTTTCTTTGAGTGATTGCTCATGTGCATTCCACAGTAGGTGTGTGCTCTCCATGTGCACCGGTGCTGGAAGTTTTTTCCCTTAGCAGTACCCATAGGGGAACTCCCCTAGCGACCCCTGGAGTGGCACCACCATGGCGCAGTATAAGGGGCGCTGTGTGCTCCCCCCGCCCTCAGTTCCTTCTTGCTGCCAGTGAAGGTGCTTTGGAAGTGCTGTGCTCCAGCTCGCCACTGTAGCTTTCCCTGTTTGGACTGTTGTTTAGTCGTAGATACACCTCTACCTCGATATAACACTGTCCTCAGGAGCCAAAAAATCTTACCGCGTTATGGGTGAAACCGTGTTATATTGAACTTGCTTTGATCCACTGGAGTGCGCAGCCCCGCCCCCCCGGAGCACTGCTTTACTGCGTTATATCCGAATTTGTGTTATATCGGGTCACGTTATATCGAGGTAGCGGTGTAGTTAGTACCTGTAGTTTAAAAAATATATATATATATTATATAGATAGAGTAGAAGAACCGCGCCCGGGTCAGGGCATGGCCCGCGTCCCGGGCTTTAAGTCATACGACACTTGTAAAAAGCCTATGCCCATAAGTGACCCGCACACTAGCTGCTTATGCTGTCTTGGGGAAACCCACGTCAGCGACTGCTGCAAAATTTGCAGATCATTTAAGCCCCGGACTAAGAAGGAGCGCGATATATGTCTCCGAGCCGTATTGATGGAGTTGGCCGTGACCCCAACACCGCTATGCCGCTCCAAGTCAGCACCAAGCACCTTAGCATCGGTGCGCGGTGACCCAGTGGTGTCTTCCACCAGCCGGTACAGCTCCACATCCACGGGACACTCTAAGAAGACGAAGAAGCGATCTTCTCCGTCAAGGCACCTGGGCAAGGCTGGGGCGAGACTAGACCCGCGCTGGGCAGCTCTCGATCCCCCTCGGCCTCATGGCCTCCAACTCAAGAAGAGCGGAGTAGCCCAGCCTACTCTGAGCCGACCTCCCCAGACGCCAGTGGCCACATATGGGTGCCCTCCACGCCGGAGGCCTTGCAGCCGGCTTGAGATGTAATGTCTCTCCTGGTACCAGCTGCACCAACCCCAGCGGCTCCCCGGTCTAGAGGCAAGCCGGCGCTTGGACCGCCACAGTCACCACCCAGGCGGTACTGCTCATGGTCGAGGGAAGGTTCCCGACGCCGCTCTCTGCAGAGTGACCACCTGGCTTGCAGCCCGCACCGGTCCCCATCAACCCCCACTCGATTGTCTGGCTGGGTGCCGAGCAGCAGGGAATCGAGGCACCACTCCACATCGAGGGAGCGCAGGCCTCGAGGTCAGAGCATGCCCCACTGGGACTGGGACCAACGGCACCGGAGGTTGCTGACTCCAAGAAGCCACCGTAGCCACTCGCGATATTGATGTTGATGCCGCTCATGCTCTTCGCCCGGGTCAAGGTCCCCGGCACGGCACCGCTCTCGCAGCCCCAGGCATAGATCACTGGCAACCGGCCATCGCGGATCCGCCGCAGGGAGCCGTTCGTGGAGGAGCCATTACAGACGGTACTCCCGCTCCTCTACACCGTACTCGAGGTCTCAAGCCCAGCACTGCTCACGACGACGCTACTCGTCCCCATCCCGGGATACCGGTCGTTCGTATACCAGCCCAGCCTCTCCTTGGAGCCAGCAGTCAGCGGACCAGACGAGTCCAACAGGGCAGCCCACCCTGACAATGCCACAGCATGTGCAGTGGCACCAGGCTCCCTGGCCAGCGCCCTGGTACCAATGGACCCTATGGGCCCTGATGCAGCCCCCGGTGATGGCCCGCTCAGTAGCCAGGGCCTCGGACCAGACCGTTGGCCTCCTTCTCTCAACCCCCCAGGAAGGGGTCAGCGGAGCGTTCTTTCCCAGCCCCGCGCTCAGAAGGGGACCAAGCGCTGGGAACTATGGCACCGGTGGGAACGCAGAGCACCATGCCTCCATCCTCGTCCTCCCCTGATGAGGCCATCACGGCGCCTCCTCCTGCTGTTCCCCAGGAGGACACAAAAGCCCACCAAGAGCTCCTGAAAAGGGTGGCCTCACGTCTTAATTTACAGGCTGAAGAGGTGGAGGAGCCTTCAGACTCCCTCTTTGATGTCGTCTCAGCCACAGCGCCCCTCCCTCTCCATGAAGGGGTGGCAAAAATCTCCACTGTCCTGTGGCAGACCCCGTCTTCCTTTCCCCCCATATCTAAGAGGGCAGAGCGGAAGTATTTTGTGCCCGCCAAGGGGCACGAATATCTCTATACCCACCCCGCCCGCATCAAGGCCAGCCCGCTCCCACCCCTAAGAATAAGGATTCGAGGAGGCTGGACTTGTTTGGTAGAAAGCTTTATTCTTCTTCAAGCTTCCAGCTGAGGGTGGCAAACCACCAAGCCCTGCTGGGCAGATACGAGTTTAACTTGTGGTGCTTAATTCCAGAGTTTACGGACTTCCTCCAGGAGGATGATAGGAACGAGTATAAGGCCCTGGTGGAGGAGGGCACCGCTGCTGCCAGAGAAGCCCTTTAGGCAGCCTTGGACGCAGCAAGAACTATGGCCTCTGCAGTGTCCATGTGGAGGGTGTCGTGGCTCACTTGTCTGGGTTGTCCAATGAGGCACAGAGCTCCCTGCAGGACCTCCCCTTTGATGGTAAGGCCCTGTTTGCAGAGCAAACAGATGTGAAATTACACAGTCTCAAGGACTCTCACACAGCCTTAAAGACTCTTGGTCTCTATGTCCCGGTCCTGGCCAGGACCAAGTTCAAGCCCCAGTAGGCCCCCCAGCTAAGCCACTCACTCCCGATACGAACCTTCTCATAAAAAATCCAGAGACTATAAGAAGCATCCACAGCGTCAGTCTCGGCCTTCCCCCCAGCCTGGCCCCTGTAAGGGCAAGCAGGCGGGTAAGCGCCAATTTTGATGGGACGCCCGGGGACGACTTACCAGTTTGCACCAGGGATCCGCCCAACCTACTCTTCTCCAACCATCTATGCACTTTCCTTCCGGAGTGGTCGCTACTGACCTCGGACCGATGGGTCCTCAACACCATCTCCTGGGGCTATACCCTCCAATTTCTCTCTACCCCACCTACCCACCCTCCCTCCCCATTCCTCTTCAGGGACCCCTCTCATGAGAGCCTACTCGAGGAAGAGGTGAGGCGGCTCCTTCACCTGGGAGCAGTGGAGGTGGTGCCTGCGGAGTTCAGGTACAGAGGATACTACTCCCTCTATTTCCTTATCCCGAAGGCCAAAGGGGGCCTCAGGCCCATCCTGGACCTACGAGGCCTAAACCAGTACATGGCAAAACTCAAATTCCGCATAGTCTCCCTGGCCTCCATCATTCCCTCCCTGGATCCCGGACACTGGTACGCTGCCCTTGATCTCTAAGACCCGTACTTCCATATTCACATATTAGAGGGCCACAGGTGTTTCCTCTGCTTCACGATAGGACAGGGCCACTACCAGTTCACCGTCCTCCCGTTTGGCCTCTTGACGGCACCCAGAGTCTTCGCAAAGTGTATGTCTGTGGTGGCGGCCTACCTCAGGCGTCGGGGGGGGGGGGGGCAGAACTTCCCCTACCTCGACCACTGGCTGGTCAAAGGTTTGAAACCTTGAGGGATCTCATCAAGGCGATCATGAGGTTTCCCATGACAACTATAAGGGCGTGCCTCCAACTCCTGGGTCACATGGCAGCATGCATGTACATGGTACACCATGCCAGACTCAGGATGCAGCCCCTTCAGCTCTGGCTGACCTCGACGTTCTCCCAGTCCAGAGACAGGTTGGACAAAGTCCTCACCGTGCCCGAGTCCATACTAGCCTCCTTCCTTTGGTGGTCCACCCCGGAGAACATGCTCCAAGAGGTCCCGTTCAGGAGCTGCTCCCCAACTACATAGTGTGTGTGTCCGATGCGTCGGACTTGGGGTGGGGAGCCCATGTGAGAGACCTACAGACCCAAAGCCTGTGGTCCGTGCAGGAACTAGGCCTGCACATAAACGTCAAAGAACTCTGAGCGGTCTGTCTGGCCTGCATGGCCTTTCGCTCGTGCCTTACGGGCAGGGTAGTCAGAGTTCTCACGGACAACACGGCCTCGATGTTCTACATCAACAGGCAAGATGGGGCCCGCTCTTCAGCCCTCTGCCAGGAAGCCCTCCGGCTGTGGGACTTCTGCATTGCCCACAGTATCAACTTGGAAGCCCACCACTTACCAGGCATCCGGAACTCTCGAGCCGATCGCCTGAGCCTGGACTTCTCCTCCCACCATGAATGGTCACTGCACCAGGAGGTGGATTGCATGATCTTCCAAACGTGGGGCACTCCCCAAGTGGACCTCTTGGTGACCAGGCAGAACCACCAGTGCCCCTGGTTCTGCTCCAGGAGGGGCCTGGGCAAGGGCGCAATTTCCGACACCTTCCTTCTGTCCTGGTCGGGTCAGCTGCTATATGCTTTTCCCCCAATTCCACTGATCAGCTAGGTCCTGGAAAAAATCAAGACGGACAAAGTTTGTGTCCTCATGATTGCCCCGACATGGTCCAGGCAACACTGGTACGGGACTCTTACAAACCTGTCCATTGTCCCCCTGTGGCCGCTACCAACCTGCCCAGACCTTCTCTCTCAGGACCAAGGTTGCCTCCTCCACCCCAACCTTGCAGCCCTCCACCTCACGGTGTGGTTGCTCAATGGTTAGGCCAAGAGGAAAGGAGCTGCTCAGAGGGCGTCCAGCGAGGCTTCCTGGAAAGCAGGAGGCCCTCCATGCATCAGGCCTACCTAGAAAAATGGTCAAGGTTCTCTCGATGGGCTGCCGATCGCAGCGTTTCACCAGTGGCTGCCCCACTCCAGCTTATACTGGGTTACCTCCTTCATCTCAGAGCCCAAGACCTGGCGCCCTCGTCCATCAAAGTGCATCTGGCACCCATATCGGCCTTCCACCCGCCCGTCCAGGGCCACACAGTATTCTCTCACGCCATGACTGGTTGATTCCTTAAGGGCTTGAATCGCCTCTTTCCTTATGTTAGGCCCGCAGTTCCACAGTGGGACATGAACTTGCTTCTGGCCAGGCTGACAGGGCCTCCATTTGAGCTGCTTGTCACATGCTNCCTGCTCAGAGGGTGTCCAGCGAGGCTTCTTGGAAAGCAGGAGGCCCTCCACGCATCAGGCCTACCTAGCAAAATGGTCAAGGTTCTCTCGATGGGCCGCTGATCGCAGCGTTTCACCAGTGGCTGCCCCACTCCAGCTTATACTGGGTTACCTCCTTCATCTCAGAGCCCAAGACCTGGCGCCCTCGTCCATCAAAGTGCATCTGGCAGCCATATCGGCCTTCCACCCGCCCGTCCAGGGCCACACAGTATTCTCTCACGCCATGACTGGTTGATTCCTTAAGGGCTTGAATCGCCTCTTTCCTTATGTTAGGCCCCCAGTTCCACAGTGGGACATGAACTTGCTTCTGGCCAGGCTGACAGGGCCTCCATTTGAGCTGCTTGTCACATGCTCCTGATCCCACCTTTCATGGAAAGTAGCCTTTCTTGTGGCAATCACGTCTGCTAGGAGGGTCTCGGAGCTCTGGGCCCTGACCTCCGAACCCCCATATATGGTATTTCATAAAGATAAGGTCCAGCTCCGCCCACACCCTTCGTTCCTCCCCAAGGTGTTCTCCGCCTATCATAAGAGCCAGGACATTTTCCTTCCGGTGCTGTGTCCCAAGCCTCACGTGTCTAGTGAGGAGCGCCATCTCCACATGCTAGATGTGAGACAGCCCTGGCTTTTTACCTGGAATGAACAAAACCGTTCAGGAAGTCTTCACAGCTGTTCATCGCCATGGCCAAACGCATGAAGGGTCAGCCGATCTCCACTCAGCGGCTCTCCAGCTAGATCACTTCATGTATCCGTACTTGTTATGACCTGGCGGGAGTTCCCCCACCACCGATTGTGAGAGTGAACTCGACAAGGGCGCAAGCCTTGTCGGCCGCCTTTCTGGCTCAGGTCCCTATTCAGGACATTTGTAGGGCTGCCACATGGTCATCGGTCCACATGTTCATGTCGCACTATGCAATTGTCTCCCAGACCAGGGAGGACGCCGGGTTCGGCAGGGCAGTGCTCCATCCCGAGTGTCTGTGAACTCCTATCCACCTCCAACAGATATAGCTTGGAATCACCTACTGTGGAATGCACATGAGCAATCACTCGAAGAAGAAAAGACAGTTACCTTTTCAGAAACTGGTGTTCTTTGAGATGTGTTGGTCCTGCTAGTGAAGGCAGGGGGCTGGACTCGATGACCTTTCGGGGTCCCTTCCAGTTCTATGAGATAGGTATATCGCCATATATTATTATTAAGTATTTTAACATTTGTGACATTTGATTTATTTGCTTTAAAAAGAGACTTGCACATTAGAACAGACTTTAAAAATGCAACATTCACTCAGATCTTTCTGCTTAATGTGGTATTTCACATCTACTTGTACTGAATAAAAGCTTATTTCCACAGTCAATCTCTCCACTTGAACCTGCACTGAACTCTTAAGCCTATATTTGTGATGACATAGTCTGTTTCATTGGTCATAAATTCAGTATTATGACTTCACAGCAAGGTCAAGAAGGAAGAGAAAAATAGTTGCAAAAGATCCAAAGCCATATGTCGTTAACTAGTAAATGAGGCAAACACATGAAAAACAAGAGGAGAGTAAATAATTAAATCAGGATTTATGTTAAAAGGTTCCCAATATAAATCCAACTGTAAATATTCTTTAAGTGATTGTCCGCATGTATAGGTCTGTCGCATCTTATGCGCATTTAACATGCGCGCTTTCGGCTTTGCGCGGTCGGCAAAAACACACACACACAAAAAAAGAGAGAGAAAAAAAGCAATTTATGTACTGTGTCTGTAGTGCGGGCGATTCCGCCCGCCATAAAAGTCAATGGGACTTTGGCTATACGTGGTTTTCGCTTTACGTGCTGACCGCGGAACATAACCCCCGCGTAAGATGCGACAGACCTGTATCCCACTTCTGGTGCTCATGTACCCCATGTGTGCAAGATCAGAATCTTTTGAATAGCAGTGTCCACTGGGACATGCTTGCACCTTGTAGCCAGGGTGGGATGGCCACAACCACTCTCCAGTTTACCACCTGTGGCTGCAAGACAGAATACCTGCAGTGTCCATGTCTCTGTATACTGCGTGATTTAGCTTTTCACTTAGTTATAGTTTTAGTTAGTTTTATCCTATTAGCATTTTAAAAAATGATTTTAGGGGTTTTGAGCCCCCATGCCATCTCCAACACCAGGACCACACTGCACATAGCAGAGTCCAAATCCCCAGGATTCAAGACCTGCTACTCTTGCGAGGGAGCAATACCCATCAGTTATGGACCCTCTAAGTGCCTCTTTGGTCTGGGGAAATGCATATACTATGAAAGTGCTTTATATTTTGTTCCTTCTCTAAAATGACGCAGAAGTCCAGGGAGTCTCAACTTAAGCTCGTTCTCCTTCAGAGCCCCATGAAAGCAAGAAGACTTCCTCCAGGTCAGACCGCCTCTCAGAGCTCCCTGGTAAGCCACCGGTTCACTCCAGTCTCCAGATTCCATGTGATGCTGATGAAATCCCATTCCACCATGGAGTTAGCCAGAAGTTCCTTCACCTCTTCAGCCCAATCCTCTGAAGAGAGAGGACAGAAGGAGCAACATTTTCACGGTAAGCGGAGATGTAGAGCTTGTCTGGCCCCAAGCAGATCTAGCCCATGACACAGTTTAAGGTCCAGATCGGATTCTGCTAAGTCCTTGGCACCGATTGGCCACTAACCAGCCTCAACATACTCCCCAGCCATCCATGTGCCTGGTACCAGCAGCTGTGGATCAAAGCATCCAGCACCAAAACAGCATACACCAAGGCAGCCAGCACTGGAGTACACAACACTGAAGCCAACAGTGTAAGAACACTCGTTGAACCTTCTGGCACTGATGCTGAAAAACCCAGCACTGAAAGAACACTGTCTGACTGAGACTCTGCCTTTGTACCAAATACCTTTACACTAACCTCTTCCACACCAGTCATCCTTTCTTCTGTGTCTTCACTTGTGGAGCCTCTCTTCATGGTACCTATGCCGTTCACGGTACCAGTTGACGGTACTGGACAAGCCTGAGTCTCTTTTTGCTGTCTTCTGCTAAAAAAGTCTCTCCTGTGGTACTGGTACTGCCTCCACAGGAGATACCCATCCTTCCTGAATATTCAAGAGATTGGTCCACCCATGGAGGAGATATGTTCCTTCTCCTCGTTGGACTTGAAGGACTGGGGTAATATGTCACCTAGCTATGTGCCTCAGTCCCTGGTCCCTACACCATCTGAAACGAGAAACTACAGGACAGTTGTGAGCAGTATACTGCATGGTACCTGTCATGGCCCACAGCCCCATTCTAGAATCCCATGCAGTCGTGTCCTTCTGGGGCCCACAGGGGATGCACTTTAATCACAGGATTTCGACTGCCTCTCAGGTGACTAAAACAAAGTCACTCCCCCCCTTGTCACCCTCTGACACTATCAGATCAGGATTAAACAAAGACTGTGAATGGCTAGCCAACTACAAAAACAGTTTCTCCTCCCTTGGTGTTCACACCTCAACTGCTAGCAGAGGACCTCACCCTCCCTGATTGAACTAACGTCGTTATCTCCAGACTGATTCTTGCCTGCATATTTATACCTGCCTCTGGAAATTTCCATTACATGCGTCTGACGAAGTGGGTATTCACCCACGAAAGCTTATGCTCCAATACATCTGTTAGTCTTAAAGGTGCCACAGGACTCTCTGTTCCTCCCCTTGTAGACTTCAAGAGGGTCACTGTGCTCAGCAGGCACCTCCTGCACCGTATGCAGTGATCAGGAGAACTTACAGCAGATAGAAGTCCAAAGTGTCCCAACATTGATCTCATCCTTTTCACCTGCCAAGCCTGTGACCCCAGTTGTTCCAACCCCACCTGATAACTACTGGATCTTCTAGGAACTTCCCAGGAGGGTAGACAACACATTGGAATTCCTGGTCAAGAGAGCACATGAAAAGTCGGACAAACTACTTGGTATCCTGCGGTTGTTGTTCTCTAGTAGACTGGCAGTACCAATAAGTGAGGGCTTATTGGAACCAGCCAGGCATTTTTGGAAGATTCCTGTTCCTATGACACCTACATCTAAGAAAGCAGACATGTCCCTTCTAAGGGCTTTGAATATTTCTTCAACCTCCAGAAACCAGGCTCTCTGGTCATACCCATCGTCCACAAGAGGTACAAGCAAACAGGGATCCACTGAAGTGACTCCTAGGGATAAGGCCCTAAAAAGTTGGCCGGAGGTTGAAACTCATTAGCCAGTCTATAAATGTGCATTGTGAACTAACTCCTGGCCAAACACAACTACCTGAATTGGGCCTGGTATCCCAATTAAGTGATTAACTCCCACAGGAGTATTGAGAGGAGATGCTCAAGGCATCCTGGTGGCAGTCTTTGGGAATACTGAATGAGGTTCAAACAACCATCGAGGACCTCTCCTTCAAAGGCTTTGCCCTCAATGAGGCTCTTCACATGTTGAAGGACTTACAGTGACCTTTCCCTCCCTGTCCATACACACCCCATCTCCCAGAAGGAGACAGTACAAACTGTAGGCCTTGTTGGAACCCCAGGCATAACTAACAGTGTGAACCAAAGACTGTGAACCAGAGTAGGCCTGGCCTTGGTAAAATAGCGCACTAGGTTGTTGGCTAACCAAGTAAGCCCATTCCTGACCAGAGAGGATGGTACAAGAACACCCAGAATTCTCAAGTAATTACATAAACCCTTTCTTAAGAGACGGTACAGGAACACACCGACCCCTTGTAAGATAAGGATGAGATGACAGGATAATGGATAATGATGTTTTGTTCACAGTAGCAGATACAAGGAGAAGGGTGGTAATTAGCAACGTCTGGAATGCAATACATAACTTGTTTGTATCAATGTAAAAAAAGAAGTCATAGGAGGGGCATCTTTGGCCAGACGTGGGGGCAGTGTCCTGATGCGCTGTCTGAGCTGGTACCATTGTTGCTGGTACCATTGCTCACCAGCTTCTGGTGGAAGACCACACTGTTTTCTCTCATCCAACAATGGCTAGTGTTCTCAAAGGTCTCATTCATGTTTTCCGGCCGTTCAGGGAGACTCCGCCTCCTGAAACCTCAACATTGTTTTAGCAGGCTTAATGAGACCTCAGTATATTCCTTGTACCAGGGGTCGGCAACCTCTGGCATGCGGCTCGCCAGGGTAAGCACCCTGGCCAGTTTGTTTACCTGCCGTTCGGCCGATCGCAGCTCCCACTGGCCACGGTTCACCGCTCCAGGCCAATGGGGGCTGCAGGAAGCAGCGCGGGCCGAGGGATGTGCTGGCTGCGGCTTCCCGCCGCCCCCATTGGCCTGGAGTGGCGAACCGTGGCCAGTGGGAGCCGCGATCGGCTGAACCTGCGGACACGGCAGGTAAACAAACTGGCCTGGCCCGCCAGGGTGCTTGGCCTGGCCCGCCAGGGTGCTTACCCTGGCGAGCCGCGTGCCAGAGGTTGCCAACCCCTGCCTTGTACCATCTATTCATGAAGACTGCTTTCCTAGGGGCTATTACATCAGCCAGCAGAGTAGGTGAGATTTCAGGCCCTTATGGTGGAACCACCTTAAGCTCCCTTCCACAATGACAAAGTGACCTTTTAAGACCTCAGCCCAGGTTTTTACCCAGAGTGGTTTCTGACTCATTCTAATCAGATGATCCACCCATCCTGTCTTCTTCCCCAAGCCTCACATTACCCTGGGTGAAGCTAAACTCCACCCCTTGGATGTTGTCAGGTCTCTTTCTTACAATCTGGACAGAATAAAGCCATTTAAGAACTCTTCTAGATTGTTCCTAGTATTTTTCAACAGAATGAAGGGTCAGCCTATCTCTACTCAGACTGTCAAAATGAGTCTCAGACTGTATTAAGACATGTTATGTGATGGTCCACTTAGACCTGCCTTGTCAGATTAGGGCCCTTTCCACTAGAGTTCATTTACCCTCTGCTGCTTTTCTATAAGGTGTCCCAGTTTCAGATATTTACAGAGCAGTTACCTGGAGTTCAGTTCACCCCTTCACCCAGCACTAGACCTTGGTGGAATGCTCCAGATCCGATGCCCATTTTAAGAGTACAGTCCTGCAGTCATTATTACAGTAGACACTGAGCACCCATCTCTAGAACATGAGTTACTGCTTGTGAGTCACCAGAAGTAGAATACATGTGGACAATCATTGAAGAAGAAATAACAGTCTACCGTAACAGTAGTTCTTTGAGAGGTATTTGTGTGTATTCTACATCTCGCCCTCCTTCCTTGCTACTATAGACTCCTTAGCCGTATGGATTCTGTTTTAGTGAAGGAACTGGATAGTGGTTGCAGCTACCTGCCCATTATGCCCTGAGCTATGGACATTGCTTTTCAGAAGATTCCAATCTCATGTGCACGAGGGGGGCATACACACCAGAAGGGCAATAAGTGACATCATCACATCTCGAAGAACCACATATGCTGTAGGATAAGTAACCATTATTTAACATACTGAAGTCCATCCCAATGTTATGCATAATTATAATATCACTTAAAATTATTTTGTGTAATATTGTACAGTATATTCTTTGTTTTATGAGCAGGTAACAGCCTTCCAATATAATTACTTACACTGAAATAACATAACATTGTAAAGTGATAGAGGTAAATTACCTTAGTGAACAAGGTATCACTATTACGTTTTTGTCAGGATGTTACTTTGGTGCAGTTAAAATTGTAGCATTGACTTATAGATTCCTGTGTGGATACAAACATTTGTATCTGCATCCGATCCGCAAGCTGTATAAATTGTCTGCAGATTTGCAGGGCTGTACATAACAGCTCCACAGGTCACCACACAACAGTGACACAGGGCTGTGCCAAACCCCCAACTGCCCCCCACTTGTCCTTAGAGACCTCCTGCCGCATGCTCATCCGCATCTGAGCTGTGATCTGCAAAAATGGTCTGCGGATACCCGCAGATTTGCAGGGCTCTATTGACTTGTTCTTGCAATTTTGTCTATTATTTATAACATTTTACTGTGTATTTTTATCTGTTTACATTTTAGCATTAGTGAAAAATTAAAGCAAGCAAGTTCTCAAGTATAAGTGCTAGAATGAATTTTGCATGTTTTGGAAAACATTCCACTTGAACTTTATTTATTTATTTTTTGGCACAGTGTTCACTTGGCAAGAAGGTTACTGCAGCTAGAAAAGCAAAACTCATTGCTTGTAAAAGATCTGGAACATCAGAAAGAACAAGTCACACAGATTTCACAAGAGGTAAATTACTTCCACAAAAGAAAAAAATATATAACAAGACTATAAATATTGCAGAGCAGTCCTTTACAGAATAGTTATTTTCTAAACAAAGTTTATTATGTATTTGCTTGCTGTCTCAAAATGCCCTTACAATTAACAAAAACACATTTATGCTAAACCTTTTCAAAGCAATTTATAGTGTATTGTAAAACAGAGAGCAAAAGGAGAGATTATTTTACAGACTAAACAAAAATGTAGGCTAGACAAAGCTCTAACTTCTGAGCAGATGACTAACTAGCAAAACTAGTTTGGTATTTTCTATGATGGTTAATTTTTCAACTAGTACCTCATTACTTCTGACACAGGTCTGCTTTTTTAAATCACTTTTTAAGATATTACTTATCTGTAAAAGCTCCCTACTTTTGTTATATTTGTTCAGGCCCTTTAGTCTTTGAACACACAAATCTAGGTTATATCTGGGTGATATCTGATAATATCATTATGCTAATAACTTTAAGGAAAGTTTTATATTCTGTTTTTTTTTTAAATGTTCTCTAACTTAATGTTTAATGATTGATAAGTACCTATATATTTTACAGTACATTATTTTAATCGCTTTACTAGCTAAAGTCATATTACTTGATCTGGAGAGTGAATAATGAAAACAGAGTGAAATCCTATGTACTCAAATTCAGTAATGCCTAGAAATTTTTACATTTTCCTTCAGACTCTCATTTTAAGAATGAAAGAGCTTCATTCTTAAATTATCAGAGGTGACATTACCACCTTACTGAAGTCCCAGTTTGAATTGGGAGGGCGTGCAGAGGAACAGCGTACCCCTACCTCTCTCAAGATTCCTTCATGTGCTCCAGAAACTAAACTTTTATTGGTCCAAACACCTTAGTGAATGAAAGCAGACAGAGATTCTGATTAAAGCCAAGGATACAACTTTTCATATCTACACCAGAGAGGTAGGGAAAGGACATCTGGCAGTTACTTCCAAGAAGACCACTGGGCTGATTGTGCCAACAGAAGATCCTGTACACAGCTGTAAAGACAGAGCAGTCCCCTTCCTGCAAAATCTCCCCAAGGATCAGGACCAAACACTTTCAGATTATCTCACCCTCTTTGTGCATGGAACTAGGGTTTAAACAAGTAGTGCCTCAGCACCAGACACTGAAGCAATCATTTGCCATACAATGCACAAGGGACCAGTCCATGCCATGTCTACACCAGCAACTCTAATCCTCCTGCTACCTGCGCAGGACACTTATATACAGTTGCAACAAATGGCTATCAATACCACAATACCATCCCCCACATCTCTAGCCAAGTCCTGTGTGCTGTGAAGAAAAAGAAGAACCCATATCACTAGCTGCCACTCTTCAATTTAGGAAAAGTTCTTCCTAGCCCCCTAATAGAGTCCTGGCAAAAATCCAGAGGTGGGAAAACTAGCTATAATAACAAAAGGGGAAAAAATAAACCCAATGGAAGGGTGTTTGAGTTCAGCAGTCCATGCCTGTGAGGAACAATATAAATTGTCCACCCCTCTGTGCCTTTGGACCAGTCAGATGTCCCTGCAGCCCACTAATGGGTTAGTCAGGCTTCAGGGGTGGGAAATAATGGCCTTCAAGCTCTTCTGAAGACCTCCCCACGCGTGAGGCTGCCAAGGGGGAGTTGGAGAAGCAGCACTTTTTCCTTTGCCTTGCTGGTCAATATCCCAAGAATGTTTTTTTTCCTGCTGATCTTCCCAAACTAGGCATCACTTTTTATTAAATCCCTTGCGATTGCAAAGAAAACTGTCAAAATGTGAATGTAGTGTAAAAATGTAACAAATGTACCCAAGTTTTTAGAGAGCCTGAAACAGTAATAATTCTTGAGAGGTCTGAGCTGATCCTGTTCATTTCAGTGAGTTATTAATTCAGATATCTATTGATAATTATTTAAGTGTCAAAATTAACTATTTCACTTTTGTACAAAGCCTGTAGGAAAAGAGAGGGGGATGATCTTTATAGTAAGGTCCATGCAATCTATTTAGGCTCTACAAGTGTGTATTTCTTGGGAGAGTACAACCCCTTATTGCCTCCCCCAGTCATGAATGAACCAAACCTAGTGTTTCTATCAGAGCTTCACAGAGCATCTGAGCCCAAAGGAGAGGGACTCAAGCCCCTCAGAGGACACATGATTATATTTTTAATATATGTTTAATCTACTATCAATGGCATCTCACGTTGGTATCTCAGACTTGGAGAGGCTTATTTTTTCACTGTACCTTGGAAGGTTGCCATTACCTTTTGATATCCAATTAGATTCCTTTTGTGTCCTCACTAAAAACGGGGGTAGGGGGAAGGTGGGGAAGCTGATATTCTCTTAAATGTGAATTGAGAAAATCATTTTGAGATCAAATGAAGAGAATGTGAAATTCCAAGAGACCCCTTAAGCATTGACCACTATGGTGATAGTTCTGTATTATCTAGGCTTCAGTGATATCCTTCTTTCACACAAGTATGACTGTGGCTCTGGCAGGTGTTCATGGCTTATTCTGGGCATGTTATGGTTTTGAGACATAGAGTAAGTGATCATAAACCAAGGAAAAATATTTTCTGTTACTGGTGAAGACTGTGAAGAAAATAAAAATTGTTTCGAGTCAGAAACTGAAACAATGATAATTCCTTAAAAACAAAAAATTGGGTTTGGTTTGGTTTTGATTTTTTGTAATTTCATGCTGAAGAATATGCCTGAAAGTTTGGGTTTAAAATAGCACTATCATATAATTTTTTTTTAAAGTCATCTGATTTGTTAACATGGGAAATTTGCACTTTTGAAATTATTGTTAAATTAGTATTATATCACAAGCAAATAGGGAAATCTTAATGATTCTGTTCACCTGATATATTAAGCCACCTTCTATCTTTTCATAGGCTCTTAAGCAGATGAGTACTTGGGGCTTGATCCACAGCCTACTGACTTCAACTAGTTTTAAACATTTTTTTTTGAAGTTCCTGTACAAGGCTAAAACATTGTGTTTAAATAGTACACAAAAAGCTCCTCTGATTATCAAGTAGCATGGAAGCTAGCTTCTTAAGGACAGAAGGCTCCTACTCTACTGGTGTTACATATGGTATCTTTCTTCAGAAAGATGGCCACCATTAGCAGGCGGTTTAGAAATATGCATTCTATTTAGTAAAATTGTATTCGGTGTTCTTGTTGCTGTTTTGGACCTGAAGAAGAGCTCTGTGCAGGCTCAAAAGCTTTTTTCTCTCTCATCTACAGGGGTTGGTCCAATAAAGATGATATCTCACCCACCTTGCCTCTTTCATTAAGTAAAATTAACAGTTACTATACAATGAGAAATTCTTTTCCTACATTAGAAATTTATTGAAGGCTACAAAGAGGCAGGCAGGGGTTGGAGATTCTAGTAGAGCAGTGAAAACCATTGAAAAAAGATTATTAGTAGTCTTTTTTTTTCTTTTTCTTTTTTTTTTACAAGGACTAGCATTGAGAAATTATTGACAGAATATATGTTTTTCATAATACTTTGTAACCTGATACATTCATATTTACCTCTGTAGTGTTTGTTTCCAAGAAACCAGTAGTAAATGAGTGGTAACATCATAAAGAAATGAGAAACTAGTTAAACCCTCTATGTCTTAATCTGTAACCAGAAAAAATATTTTGAATTTTTTTTGTTAATCTGTTTTTTTCTGCTTCTCATTCACCCTTTCATATGCTAAAAAGAACACTTAAAATTCACAGTTTTCCATTTAACGAAGCATAGCCCCAATCTTGCAAAGACTAGTTAACTTTAAGCATATTAGTAGTACTGTTGAACTCATTGAGACTACTCACATGTTTAAAGTTAAACATGTGTAAGATTTTTCTAGATCAGGGCCTGTGTGCAGTAATTAAAACATATGGGTTGCCATTCTTGCTCAAGTCAAATGGAACCAGTATTGGAGCTCTCAGTCTTGGAGTTGAGGACTGTTATGCACACCTGAGCCTGCAAGTCCCCATGGTTTTTCTTCCAACATGTAGATAAAAGCAGAGCTCCTACATGAAAAGTTTACTTCTCAACCTTCCTTAGGTTAGTTAGAGAGAAACTACCCTATACTACCCTATACGTATATTAATGAATAATTCTTCATTATGTTGTTTTACACCTTCTGAAACTTCCTGTGCTGGACTCTATCAGGGACTGAATACTGAACAAAATGGGGCTGGATTAGATTGGTTTAATTTGATATGGCAGTTCCTGTGTTCTGTATTCCATTTGACAGGCTGCCCTGCAAATTAAGATTAATATTCCAAGCTTTAAATGGATCTCTGTTGCAGCTGTTATATGAAGACTCATTTTGTCATCTTAATAAAAAGACTCTTTGACAGTTCTGAGGCTTCGAAAGAGGCTAGTGGATATCAAGCTTTATTTCTGATTCCTCATCAATTGATTAAAGGTATTTGATCTCTCTCTTTTTTTCCCTCTAAAGTGAACTTGGAATTTCTCTACAGAGCGGAAATAACTATTCCCCCTCCTCTTTTTTTTTTCTTTTCTCAAATGGGAATGAGAGAAGATTACTGTGCATTCCCTAGATCTTAGGAAAGTCATAAAATATTATTTAAGTAGGACTAGTTTCTTAAAGAAATAAGGTTTTTTTTGTTTTTGTTTTTTTAAGCAGAAAAAAAATGAGACAGCTGGCCTCTGTCATCTTTGGCAAATGTAGATTGTTTCATCTATCCAAGAATTTTATAAACGAACTAGAAAAACTTCTCCCTCTTCAGTTAAAGTTCATTCTGTTAGAACTGTCTGTATCTGGGCATTAAAAGGTATTCCTTGGCACACAAAAAATGGTCAGGCAGTAGCCTATATGTCTACATACACCAAGATTTGACAGTAGAAGTAGCTGATGTTTGGTCTTCAGTCCACACTTCTTTTGGAGAATGGTTTTGTAATCACTTGTGATGCAAGTCCTGCCATGTAACATTTAGCACTGTCTTTAGTTCCAATAATCCTTTATTTTTTTTCAGGGACTAAAACAGGAATGGTTTGTTTCCTACCTGGTAAAAGGTTCTGAGACTTCCTTTATACTATTCTGGGAACCATGCTATTGCATTTGTTAGTCTAGTTCATGTACATTAATTGATTTTTTTTTTCTCATTAGTTCTTCCAGAGATTTTCAGAGTTTCAAGTTCCACTAGATAGTTTTAATATTATACTTTTAAAAAATAAATATACTAAGTCAGTTGCTTTCAATAAGATGAACAAACTGAGGTGCCTGCACTAGTTTTTTTGCACAGTGTAGCAACACCAGTGCAGATGGATGGGTGCCAATTGTTCCTGTCGATGTGCTGCACCAATGTAAAAAGTAACTTGCACTGGAGTGTTGCCATCATGAGTCTTGCGATAAATAGTGTTTTTCTTAAAGCCACAGGTGCAGGAATCTGGGTATTTCTTGTGAAGCTCAGCCTTCGTATTTTTTTAAAAAGTAAAGTTTTAGCCCTCAAGGTTGTTGAGGAAAGCTTGATAATATGAACCCATGCTTCAGTGCCAGAAGGCAAATAAAAACTCAGTGTGTTAATTTTCAGATCTCATTAATTTTAAGCCATTCAAGATTTTTGGGAGCATGACCCATGATTTGTGAATGCTTAAGTTGGTATTACTGTGTGCTGTTTACCTATGTTTCTTTCCAAAGGTCTGGCATACTCTGCGTGCGTGTGTGCGTGTGTGTGTGTGTGTTGCACTAGTGTAACAACACTGATATAAACACACCAGTGAAAATAAAAAAGGTAGCATTTCCCCTGTGTTCTGACCCTTGCCTGTATGCTAGGTAAAGGGGCTGGCGTGGTGTAAAGGGGTTGTAAAAGCCCCTGAGCTAGCCAAGGACAAATTCCTTCAGCGCAGGAACTGAGGGAGACAGCAGCAGGCTACATTCCAGGACTCTCTCGCTAGCTCCGGTGTGAGGAATGAGACTGCAATATACAGTGTTGCAGAAAATGTGGACAGCATGACTGGGGACAGGCTCTACCATAGACAGCCCTGGAGGGCTATCTGTGGTGCATTGGAGACTGCACTGGTCTCCAGAACAACTCAGAATCAGAAAGGCACAAATGTTGCTTAAAAATACCTTTCTCTTATTTCTCCTGTGAGTTCTGTGCTGTGCCTCTATGTCTACACTGCAGCAGGGAGTGTGTTTGGAAAGGTTCTTGTAATAGATACTTGAAAGATAACCTATAACAAAAAAAGGAAAGTATTTGATTGTTAACTGACATGAGACAGTATGAAATTAAAAACTATTTTATTTTATTTGTTTAAAACTATATTATGCTTGTTTAAATCTGCTGTGTTTTCATTCCTATTAAGTAATGGTTATAGAGTAAGAACAAAGGCTGATGTCATTTTTACTAAATTAGCAAAAATGTAATCATCAGAAGAAAATTTTAATATTCAATGTAATGGATCATATACAATTGTACTGTTGAACTTGAGTTATATTTGGGTATTATTTTTATTGCATTTTTGAGTTACATCACAATCATCATTAAAATAGGTGCTCTTTTTTAGTATATGGATAAGTCTAAAAATAAAACCATAACAGTGCTGTTTGCCTTTCAAAGGTGAAGAATGGCAGGCTAATGTAAATGGGATCATTTTTTTCTTAGCATTGTTACAATATATATTTTATCGAAATACCATATTTATGAAATAACTTTTATTGCTGACTGACATTTTCACATATATTAGGAAGCACAGCTACAGCATTTAAAGATAACTGAAGGGAAAAGCAATTGGAAACTTGTTTGACTTTGTGGGAGATAAAATGGAAATGTTTATAGCAATAAACTTTTAACAGATTTGAGGTTTAACAATGGTAGGTTTAAAATATGCAGCAATTACCTGAAACATTGGCTAAATTAATAAATTACATAAATATCTAAAATATCATCTGGAGTACATAAAAGCTGTTGCGCAGTCAAACAAAATCAGATGATATTTTGAATGTGTGCTAATTTTAGTAAACGTGAGAAGAGAGTAGTATGTTATTACAACTTGATTTTAATATTGGGAATTTGATTTAACATTCTGAAACTATGGAGGAATTTTAAAAAAGTTTGAGGGATAATTTGTTTATTACACATCTGTCAAAAACTATAAAAGTTAATACAGTAAACCAAAGAATAGCAGCAAGGATAAACAGTAAACAGGGAAACCACAAAGGATCTGAAAAGGGAAGGACTAATAGGAATACAACCGAAAGATAAAACCATAGATTAGAGGCCAAAAATGAGTTAAGATCAAACAATATAGTCTATATCTCAGAAACTGAATACTTTTCGCTTGTGTCTGTGGCAGTAAATTAAAACAATTCCCTTAAAATTAATGAGCCAGATCTTGACCCATGATATGGTCCCTTTGCGTTGCTCCTGCAGCATACAGGGGCTACACAGGTGTGCTAAATGAGCATTCCTTCTGTGTGAGAGACTCTGTCTTCCATAGAGTCAACTGTGTTGGCTAGGGGATGTGGCAGAAGTTAGAGGGGGCAATGGCCAGTGAATACTCTGCTCTAACAATCTCCACCTGGCATAATGCTTCCTACACCAGGGCGGGGACTAGAAGGAGTCGGGTAGTGGATTAACTTTAATGGGAGTGGTGGGTACTTATGACCTCTGACAATCAGGCTTCTAATTTAGCTGACTAGATATGGATTTAGGTTTATACCTTTAGACTTAAAAATTTAGGCCTTTCATCTTTCTAACAATATCTTATCATGGGGAATTTGAAGGCTGTACTTGACATCGTACATGTGAAAAAAATTAAATGAATTTTCTACATTGGAAGCTGATACGTAGAAGTTGAAAGAAAAACTAGTTACGCAGAAAAAAGTTGGTAAATGCAATATTTTTACACTTGAAAAGTGTGGGAATGCACTTCAGTTAATGTTTGAATACCACTTTGAAGATGTAAAACACTGTATAAATAGCTGTGTTATTTTAGCAAATCAATTTCATAAGATGGCAAAAGAAAAACATACTTGTTAGTGATCACCCTGTAATAAATCCATACTTAGTATCTCTTGCTCCAAGTTATATGTCTTTAGAAATTAATTTAAAATTTACAACCATTTTAAATTAACCTACAAAGGATTTACTCTTTGTGTTTATTCACAGAAATGTAATCAGAAATGAAAAGCCACTTAATGGATTCTTTGCACATTTAAGAGATGTTAAGACTTATAGGCCTCTCTGCTCTGGCAAATTTAGGACCTGCAATTTACCACCAGTACAGCTCAAAACCATTGCCACCTCCTGTCATCTGCTCCATTGGTGAATTATAGGTCCCTCGTTTGCCAAAGCAAATTGAGACACAAGGGGCTTGTCTTAATTAAAATATGTATCATGTCTAAACATGATAGTGGAGAGTTATCTGACAGTACTGGCTATGAATGGCCAGTCAGAGTAAACCAGGGCATGATATGTCCTGTATCATATTAATGTTCAAACATGATTCAATTGTCTAGTGAAGGCAAGGCGGTATTATGGGGTAGGAAACCCTGATAACTACAGTATTATTGGAGAGTTTTCTAGTACTGAACTATGAATTATCATGATTCATCATTAAACTGTAAAGTGGGTCTGATTCTCAATTGCCTTGCACTTTGTGCAGTTATTCGCGCTGATGCAAAGTTGGTGTTAAATGCTACCAAATCAGAATAGTAATGTTGTGTACTTTGTTTGCATGTCGAATGACTATCCAAGGTGCAAAAGCAATATAGAGTCATGCCAAGTATCTCTAGTAGATGCTACCAAGGACTAGCGAAATATTCTAGTATCACTTTTATAAAGGTATCTCACATGATTTTTCCTATAGTATTGATTGTAGTGCTTTTCCAAATAGACTATATGAATTAACTTACATTTTACTACTATATTGTGATTATAAAGCATGACTATAGGTGAATTATTGCAGTATAATAATGATACAGTCGTATAACCAGCTATTAGACCATATTAATAAAAAAAGACAATTCATGCAGGTATATGGTACAAAAGCTTTATTGTAATGATATACCTTTAATAAATGATATTGAAAGCCTGCAGATGGGCTTTTCTCCCATCATCTTCTGCTTCAAAAGTCTTAAAATATTTGAATATTGTGGGATTCAGAAATTTTGTGAATAAATATTTAGAATGAAAGACTGTTCATCAATTATAGTTTCTAATTTAGTATGTTAGTTACAAACAGAAAATCTGTTTGCTGTAATATACACTATAATTTATTAAACTAAACTAGAAAAATTAACTTTGTAAAACAGGGATTTTGTTTTTATAAAATGTATTAACTATAAAGAAGAAAACCACAAGTTGTAGGTGTTAGCATTTCGTGGACTAACCTGAAATGCAACCATTGGAAAAATATAGATGGACTGATGTGTGATTCTTGAATACTTTCCTATGCTAATTTTCCACTTGAGGCACACCTATCACCAACAACTTGCTTGGAATTTTCAACTAATTGTGTATGACATGATTTATTATATTATTTATTTGTATTGAGGTAGCATCTTGAAGCCCTAATCAAGAATTATGTCCTTGTGCTAGGTGCTGTACACACGCATTTAATAAAAAGCATTACCCATCCCAAAAAGTTTTGCAATCTTAGAAGATAAGAAAAGAACAACAGATAGATAAAACAAATGGGGAGGGAAGAGAGGAGTCATCACTATAAATATGGTAGTTGAAGCCATGTTTGCAGATAAGATCACCCAAAGATAGGGCTTAGAGAGAGAAAAGGAAAGGAAAAAAGATAGAGCCCTTGAGGACCCCACCAAACGAGACTGAATACAGACAATGGAGTCATGAAAGCCGGGGCAGACAAATGCTCAAGAAGAAGAGTGTGTCAGTAGTGTCGAAGACAGCCAAGATATTGAGGAAGATGAAGTGAAGAAAAGACCCTGAGACTTAAACAGTAGGAGGCCATTAAAAATTCTGGTGACAACAGTTTCAGTGGAGTATAGAGTTCAGAAGCCAGATTCAAATGGATCTAGAATCGAATTAGAGGAGAGGAGCAGTTGTAAATTAAAGGGAATTGACACCATGGTTTGAGGGGGTTGCATGTTTTTATTGTCAGATTATCCTTTTATATGATCATAGTGTGTTGTACTACTTTATAATTTTTAAATAAATACATTTTTTTCTTTTGTCAGCTTCACAGAGCCAATTCTTTGTTGAGTCAAGTACAACAGCCATACAAGTACCTCATTGAGTCTGTACAACAGAGAGATTCTCAGATACATTTACAGAAAGAACATATTGCACAACTTGAGAAAGATGTCAGGTAAATACCAAAAAAAATTGTGTGTGTCATTTTTATATTTATCTGCATCCCAACTTAGAAAATAGTATTAGTGTCATAACATTTGAGACTTTGCCACTGCATTGTTTTCTAAACCAGCTTTATATGCTGCAGTTCTCGCATCCAGGTTTTCCCTCAGTCTCATAGAGCTGGAGAGAGGCAATAGGGAAAGAGTTGGATTTAAAGAGGAGTTTGGAGTTGGGGAGAGATGGTGGGAAGAAGAGGAAGGTCATGGGAGCAGAGAGGAACAAACCAGACTTCATATGGAATCAGGGAAATAGTTTGTAGCCAGAGAGAGATTATATGATGGGAGCTGTCCTTTGAGCTGGGAGAGGTACAATCTGAGGCATAAATAAAAGACAAGTCCCAGAATTCATTTCTGAAGCAAAGTTAAAATTTTAACTATTCAGTAGTTATATAGTAACTACTTAAGAGATGCATACATTCACACCACTGTGAAACAACCACTGTCAATAAAAGTCTTCCCCTTCAGACTATACAGCACTGGGAGTGCAGAACTGGTACTTGGCTATAGTGGCAGCATACCACTTTAGATGATGGGGAATGTATATGTATCCACACATGGATAGTTGTTTGATTTGGAGGAATCTCTGGAAAGAAAGTACAGTTGAGTGGAATGCACGTCTATAACAACTTGAAGAGGAACCATCTGTTTCAAACTCTAGATGTGCAGATAAACTGGAGAGAAAACCTTCCCAGATATCCCCAATGAAAGGTGATATCCCACATCTTTCATTGGGGATATCTTTGACTCAATAGAAGTAAATATTTTCCTTCCAGAGGAAAGTTTTTTTTGACATTTTCCCAAGCCCCTCATGAAACAGAAACCTCAAAAATTAATGCGCTTTTTTCTCATACTGATGACAAGCCTCATGGCCTCTTTCACGTATGTGACATTTTATGCACAAATGTGGATGAAACCATTGAAATCTGGGTGTGACTGCATACACAGCATGAATGCATTTTTGACTCTTATCCTGAAAGTCCAAAAGTCTCTCAAGTGGTGGATATAAAAGGGCAATTTACTTAAGGGAGTCTTTTTCAATCTGCATCTCTATCACCAATAGTTATCACAGATGCCTCCAATCTTGGTTGAGGAGCTCGTTTCTGAGAGCAGACAGTTCGTGGTCATTGGAACACGGGAAAGCCAAATGCCATATAAGCATTAGAGCCTACCTAATAACTTGTGCCTCATGAAAATCTTTTTTGGCTCAACACGAGCCACATAGAGTAAGTGCTTACAGACAACACAACAGCACTTTTCTACGTCAACAAGCAGGAATGATGCTCACTCCCAGCCAGTCTGACATAGATTTCAGTGGTTTGGGACAGGAAGCCTGGAAAAACTGATTTTTGATCCTGCATGGCTTTATCTGTAAAATGGAAATAATATTTACCTAATTAAATGATCACATTTTGGCTAAAAGCTTTTCCCATGTCTCAGAAAGCTGTAGTGATTACCAGTGAAATAATTAATATTGACATTTAAATTATAATAACTAGACTTCAGGCTTAATAACCCATTGGAATGATTGGGAAAGAAATTATAGTGTTCTTAGAGTTTTTGAAGCAGATCATTGACCCTCCCCCCCTTACGTCTACTGTGCACAGCTCTAACTGCAAAGCAGACCTAAAGCTTGCGAAGGATCATCATTGGCATTTCAACATCACCAATGGTTATTTTGCAGTCTGGAAACAAAGTCTCTGCTTGCAGCTTTCTGAACAGACCTGTGTTCCTAAAGATGCCCACGTCATGCACTTTTCCCGACCATCCCACATTGATGTCGGTGAAACGGCCCCTGTGATCCACCAGTGCTTGCAACACCATTGAGAAGTACCCCTTTCAGTTTATGTACTCTTTGGCAAGGTGGTCTGGTGCCAAGATAGGGATTTGTGTTCCATCTATTGCCCCACCACAGTTAGGGAACTCCATCGCGGCAAAACCATCCACTATTTCCTGCATGTTGCCCAGAGTCACTACCCTTCTTAGCAGAAGTCTGTTGATGGCCCTGCAAACTTGGATCACAACAGATCCCAGGGTAGATTTACCCACTCCAAATTGACGCTCCACTGACTGGTAGCAGTCTGGCATTGCAAGCTTCCACACAGCGATCCCACTCGCTTCTCCACTGTCAGAGCGGTTTTCATTTTAATATTGCTGCACATCAGGGCTGGGGAAAGCTCTTCACACAGTTCCTGGAAAGTGGCCTTACACATTCAAAAGTTCTGCAGCCACTGCTTGTCATCCCATAGCTGCATAACAATGTGGTCCCACCAGTCAGTGCTTGTTTCCTGGGCCCAGAAACAGCGCTCAGCCATGTCAAGGTGATGTGTGACTGTCGCCAGCATCTGCAAATTGCTCAGCCCTATGTCTTCCAGCAGGGCTGCTTGCATGCCATCACATTTTTCCGCGCGGCAGCTCCTGTATCAGCAGCGTAAATACTTCAGGATAAGGCGGGAGGTATTTGTAGTGCTCACAACAGTGTACAGCTGACCGGGATCCGTGCTTATCGTCCTATGGTGTCCATGCGGGTAACCGAGGCTTATGAAAAAAGGTGCAAAAAAGGCTTGGTTTGTTTGCCGTTGATTTCAGGGAGGGAGAGAGGAAGGTAAGTGCATTATGGGAGGCTAAAGCCATGTTCCCATAACCACCCACGCCAATGTTTTGGTCCCATAAGGCATTGCAAGCCCAACCCAAAATTCCACTCGGCTACATGCACTGATGGATAACTACCCACAGTGCAGTGATCCATGTATCAATGCAAGCCCTGCTAATGAGGATGCACCCCGCCAACACAATGAGTGTAGCTTAAATCGGGGGCTCAATATCAACTTACATGAAATCCACTTAACTTTGTAGTGTAGACATGGCCTAAATCTTGCAGATTCTGTCTTCATAACATTTGCAAAACTAACTCATTATCCTCCTTCAAAAAAAAGTCCTTAAAATTCTCCGTTGCTGGAAGACCTACAAAAAACTTGACGATGGCTAGGTTGCTGGTGTGCTGAAACCACAGCCTATCATACTGACCAATATTGTTTCCTTGTACTTCCCTGTTGGTCTCTCTGTATCCATCTATTGCCTATTGCCTTATACTTAGATTTTGAGCTCTTTGGGGCTCTTTCTTTTTGTTATGTGTTTATGTGACATTACCCAGGGTGCAATCTGGACCGATGAACAGCTGTCCCCCCTCAGTTCTCCAACCTGGGGTGCCTTTTACACTGCTTTGCTGCAAGAGCAACAGTCTTAGTGGCTGAACTTCTTTCAGTCAGGATCCCTCTCCCAGTCCAGTGCTGTTTCCTTTTCTTTAAGTGTTGATGCTGTGAATGAAGAAGAAGGGTGAGAGATAAGTTGGTGTGTTTGCTCTTCCTTTTTATGTTTTTTTCCCTTCTTTGAGACTAATCTGTAGCCCAGGTTCAGGAAAGAGAAAGTCTGTGTAGATAGGAACCCTCAGCTGTTCCTTTGTCAAAAGGTAGATTTTCACCCACGTCCTCTTTCTTGCCAAAGAATGGCCACTTAACCAGGTGATGGTCCATTTGATATTGTTGACACCTGGCTGGGGCATTGGCTAGATTTTGTCTCTGGAGAACCAGTTTGTGATTGCTCTCCATATTTGGGATATGTCTTAGTAATATCATGCAGTAGAATCTTATGACTTTACATGCAATGTTGCCATACATATTTTACCAGGACAGTAATGATCAGCAAATTATGAGTTTTCAAATGACACCTCACAAGGCATACTTTGTACAGAATTTATCATAGTCTTGTAAAAGGGGTAAACATAGGGGTACAGACCGTCACAGTTTGTATAGTGCCTAGCACTATGGGGTCATGGTCCCTGGGTGGGGCTCCAAGATGCTATAGTAATACACATAATAATAATAAGGTGCTGGTAATAGCTAGCCAAGATTTTCAAAAATGACATAACTACGCAATTTCAGATACTGAAATTGAAACCCCTTGAAAGTAAGTGCTAATCACCCATCCTCTAAAAATCAGGCCTCTTGATGGTATCTCATGTTGGGCACACAAAATCAAAAGTCAGTTTTGAAAATGTTGACCGTGGGTTCTGGGGGAAATGAAAAAGAATGGTGAGCATCCCCTCTCAGTGCTTCTCATTATGCTCTCACTTTTGTAGCATTGAGGATCCTAGGTCATCCAATATGCTCAACTACCTTCTGACTACACATATTATATTTCCTTTCACGGAGCACTAGATCTCTTTCTGCGTAGTAGTGTTGATCCTATAATATTTCTGATCCCACACCCGTAAAATGATTAAATTAGGCAGTCAGTTCAATATGTAATAATTCCAGCTGAAGGCATTCACTACAGACCTAGTTGAAGGTCCATTGGCTTCAGTGGTTCAATCACACCCTAGAATAGCAATCACTTAATTTAGGTAACTTATATGTTACCTATGCAATGTCTGATAAACAGTGCTAATAGCCCTGCTGCCTAAAAGTTCTTCAACGAGGACGTGAGAAGTGTTGTAATAATTGGACCTATAAATTTACCCTGTTTGTGAGTTCAACTCTGAGGAGTGAGTGAAAGTATATGAAATGTCATAATAACCTATAATAACAAAAAAGAGACAGAAAGATTGAATTAGTCTAAACAAAAAGACCTACTGATATAAATCAAGGACTGTGTTAACATCATGCCTAGTAAACAAGAACAGTGTGAGAACAGAAATCAATTAACCAAAATTGATATGTCGGAAATGGTGGACAAAATAATGATATTATGGACTATACTGTATTCCATTTTGAGAAAAATCAGCAAAAGAAGCAGCTGTTTGACAACTACTGCAGCGAGCTTTATCACCATGGCTGCCATGTCCACTGTTTCCTGGGACCCCCAGATCTTCTTTGTTCCACTCCTGAGAGATGTTTTGACCAGAC
>QXTE01000219.1:2288115-2310276 GCA_003942145.1 Platysternon megacephalum | reverse complement strand
GCTTGGAAAAGAGAAGACTAAGGGGGGACATGATAGAGGTATATAAAATCATGAGTGATGTTGAGAAAGTGGATAAGGAAAAGTTATTTACTTATTCCCATAATACAAGAACTAGGGGTCACCAAATGAAATTAATAGGCAGCAGGTTTAAAACAAATAAAAGGAAGTTCTTCTTCACGCAGCGCACAGTCAACTTGTGGAACTCCTTACCTGAGGAGGTTGTGAAGGCTAGGACTATAACAATGTTTAAAAGGGGACTGGATAAATTCATGGTGGCTAAGTCCATAAATGGCTATTAGCCAGGATGGGTAAGAATGGTGTCCCTAGCCTCTGTTCGTCAGAGGATGGAGATGGATGGCAGGAGAGAGATCACTTGATCATTGCCTGTTAGGTTCACTCCCTCTGGGGCACCTGGCATTGGCCACTGTCGGTAGACAGATACTGGGCTAGATGGACCTTTGGTCTGACCCGGTACGGCCTTTCTTATGTTCTTATGTTCTTATGACTTTACAACAACAACAGCTCCAGTCCATCTCAGCTAACTTCTTTTGTTTTCCCCAAAAAGGAGAGTTATTACCATCTTTAATACCATCTAAGTGACTGTCAAACAAAGGTTCTTCTTTGAGTGCTTGTTCGTGTCCATTCCAATCAGGTGTGTGCACACCAGCCGGAAGATTTTTCCCTTAGCAGCATCCGTAGGGTCGGCCTGGACACCACCTGGAGTAGCGCCTTCATGGCACCCAATATAGGGCCCTGCCGCCCCCTCAGTTCCTTCTTACTGCCGGTGACAGCTAGCTGGAACAACTGTCGCCGTTGCATTGCAAGTGCTTTTGGCAGTGTCCACTTCAGTCTTCATTGTTAAATAGCTGTAAATAGTTCCTTAGTTATTAGTCATGGTCAGTTGTTGTAGTTGTTGTGATTCTTGGGGGTTCCTCCCCCCCCAACAACGTTTTCCCCAGTTCTGGGGTATGTCCCGATCCCCAGGCTTCAAACTCTGCGAGGACTGTGGCAAGTTTATGCCGAAGAGTGACCCGCACTCTTCTTGTCTATGGTGCCTTGGGGAGAGCCACCAAAAGGACAAGTGCAAGATCTGCAAGGGATTTTGCCCTAGGACCCTTAAAGATTAGGATCAAAGGCTCAAGATCCTGCTAATGGAAGCGGCACTCCGACCACAATCAGTCTGCAGTGCTCTGGCACCAACGGTGCGCGAGCCAGAACCAAGGAAGGACCCTAAGGACTCACGGCACTGCCACGGCTCCGCCCATAAGAAACCCTCTTCTGTCCGGCACCGTTCTCAGTCCCCGGTGCCACGGAAGAAGAAAAGGCCGGATAGGGGTCGCTTTCCACCTCTAAAGACCAGGGGACCTATGGCATCGAAGCACATCTTGAGCCAGGCCACCTCGTCTCTCCAGCCTTCCAGGGTCTCATTGACTCCTGCCCTGTCTGGGGCTCAGTTGACTCCAAACCCTCAACGGTCCCCGGACCTCCAAGGTGATCATCTCCCGCTCCCCTCGACGCCAGAGGCATTCGAGGCAGCCAAGGACCTTATACGCCCCATGGCGCCGTCCTCCCCGCAGAGGAGAGACAAGTCGCCGGTAACTGCGTGGCCCCAGTTTCAATCAAGGGGCAAACCAGCGATGATGGCGCACTGATCCCCATCTCTGGCGCACCTCTCCCCAGCACAGCCCACCCACGCAGGGGAGCCACACCAGTCCCCAACCTCTCGGCACCGCTCTCCGGCAGCCCAGAGTACCACTCCTCCGTGGTCCTCCTACTCAGAGACCTCGGAGTCGGAGGCAGAATCCTATCACTCCAATAGGATCAGGATCAGGAGGTCCAGATCCTGCCACGACCACCAACCCTACCCGGCACCATGGCCTCCACAGTGGCAGCCTTCGATGCAGTGGCCCTTTTGGACACCCTGGGCGTATCACCAGAGCCAGGGACAGATCCAGGGCCTAAGGCCCAGGTCGGTGTCCTTGGCGTCCTTCGTCCCCTCACAGGCACCGCCGACTGATGCGCCGCCAACACTGCCGTTGTCCCCCACCAGCTCCGGCACTGACCCTCCCATCGATGGCACCTCTGGCGGCTGCAGCATCGGTACTGCCAGCTTCGACCACATCGGCACCGCCGGAACCAACAACTTCAGCACCGCCTGCCTCAGCACCGATATTTCCGCCCCCAGCGGCCCCGGCACCGCACGCTTCGGACCTAGGGGCTCAGCAATACTGCATGCCGTGAGACCAACAGGGCGCTGAAGGGATTGAGCAGGGTCCGCTGCCAGGCCTCTCCTCCTTATCCTCCCCAGATGAAGCTGTGGCGGGGATGTCGACAGCCCCAGCTATGGAGGATAACAGGGTCTGTCAGCAGCTGTTACGTCGTGTTGCCCAGAACCTGAGCATACAGGCGGAGGAGGTCGTGGAGGAATCCGACCCTGTTGTCGACATCCTCGCACCCTCCGGTCCCTCTTGTATCGCCTTGCCCTTAATAAGGACGATTACAGAGACAACAAAAACCCTATGGCAGACCCCTGCATCTCTGGCCCCTACAGCCAAGAGGAATGAGAGGCGGTACTTTGTCCCTTCTAAGGGATATGAACATTTATACACCCCACCAACTCCCTGGTGGTTGATGCAGCTCAGAGAGAGCGCCAGAGCTACTAGGGACCCTCCCCTAAGAACAGGGAGACAAGAAGACTTGACCTTTTCGGTAGGAAGGTCTATTCCACTGGGGGACTACAGCTCCACATTGCAAATCAACAGGCCATCTTGAGCAGATATGCACACAACACCTGCGCCACGATGGCCAAGTTTGCAGAGCTACTGCTGCAGGACTCTCGTGCAGAGTTCTTGGCATTGGTAAAGGAGGGAAAGCTGGTCTCCCAAGCTTCCCTGCAGGCGGCATTGGCCACAGCAGATGCAGCCTCACGTACTATGGCCATGTGGGTTGTAATGAGGAGGGATTCCTGGTTGCAGGTCTCTGGTCTGCCCCATGAGGTCCAGCAAACAATCCAGGACCTCCCCTTTGAGGTCTCGGCCCTCTTTTCCGATAAGACGGATAAAAGACTCCATAGTCTGAAAGTCTCAAGGGCCACCCTGGACCTGCGGGAACTCAACAAGTTTGTCAAGAAACTCAGGTTCCGCATGGTCTCTTTGGCCTCCATTATCCCCTCATTGGATCCAGGAGACTGGTATGCCACCCTTGACTTGAGGGATACATACTTTCACATAGTGATAATTCCACCTCACAGAAGATACCTCGGGTTTGTTGTGAACAACAGCCACTGTCAGTTTACTGTTTTCCCATTTGGCCTGTCAGCAGCACCTCGGGTGTTCACCAAGTGCCTGGCAGTCGTGGCGGCGTTCCTGCACAAGCGGCAGGTACAGGTGTTCCCGTATCTTGACGACTGGCTGATCAAAGGCCACTCCAGATCTCAAGTGGAAGCGCAGGTCGGCTTCACAAGAAGGACGTTCAATGAACTGGGTCTCCTCCTAAACGAGGCCAAATCAACACTGTCCCTGGTGCAGAGGATAGAGTTTATAGGGGCAGTGCTAGACTCAACTCAAGCCAGGGCATACCTCCCAGAAGCCAGATTTCAGTCACTGGGTGACATCATACGAGGCCTCAGGCAATTCCACATCACTACAGCAAGGAATTGCCTGAAGCTTCTGGGGCACATGGCTGCTTGTACCTACATAGTACAGCATGCCAGACTCAGGCTTCGCCCACTCCAGTCATGGCTAGCGTCAGTATATCGACCAGCTCAGGACGCTTTGGACAGAGTCCATATATCAGGGAGAAGTGTATCAGTCTTCACGGACAACACCTCGGCAATGTTTTATATCAACAAATGGGGATGCATGCTCCTCTCCCCTGTGCCAGGAAGCCCTCATGCCATGGGGCTTCTGTGTAGAGCACTCGATCCACCAGCAGGCATCATACCTCCCTGGGATACAGAACGAGCTGGCGGACAGTTTCAGCAGGTCTTTTCACAGCCACGAGTGGTCCCTCCAGCTGGACATAGTGAGCTCAATCTTCCAACACTGGGGCTTTCCCCAAATAGACCTGTTTGCCACACGCTGCACCAGGAAGTGTCACCTATTCTGTTCCTTCCTGAGTCACAGCCCAGGATCCATAGCGGATGCGTTCCTACTTCCGTGGGGAGGCTGCCTCCTATACGCATTCCTGCTGGTTCCGCTTGTTCACAAGGTGCTCCTCAAGATCTGCAGGGACCTAGTGTAACAATGCGGCCTTTGGCGGGACACTACTGAGAGTATCAATTCAAGACAAATTGCTTAGAGCAGGGCAGAAACAGCCCAAGACTGGGGGTCCTTCACTACTAAGGCACACCAAACCAGCCAAACAGAGAGGACTTCGGTTTTACCCAACTGGCTAACCAGAAGTCATACAAGCAATTCCGTCAAACACTCCAGTTTCCCAGTATCACCACCAGCACCACTCCTTATGGGGATGGAGGGTTATTAAAACCAATACCCCAGTAAAAGAAAAAAAACTGTTGTCCCAATCCCAAAGGACCAACCCCAGACCCAGGTCAATATACAAGTCAGATCTTACCCACAAATCACTCTGTTGCCAATCCTTTAGAACCTGAAATCTAAAGGTTTATTCATAAAAAGAAAGAAATATAGATGAGTTAAAATTGATTAAATGGAATCAAATACATACAACAATTTCAAAGTTCTTAGTTCAAGCTTGTTTAAGGCTTGATGGGGTTACTGCTGATTTAAACCAATCCAGTCTCTGGAATACAAACATCCCAGCTTGGATGGGTAGTTCAGTCCTTTGTTCATAGCTTTATCCACACTGAACCCTGATACCATGGCAACTCTGGTCACCCCACCACTCGTCCTGGACCTAATCATGCAGGATCACAGCCGCCTCCAACATCCGACTCTCGAGTCGCTCCACCTCACAGCGTGGAAGCTCTATGGCTCAATGCTGTAGAGCTGTCCTGCTCTGATCAAGTCAGACAAGTTCTCCTTGGCAGTAGAAAGCCCTCCACAAGGGCGACGTACCTGGCCAAGTGGAAGAGGTTCTCCGTCTGGTCAGAGCAGCACCAGGGCCGGTGCAAGGATATTTTGCGCCCTAGGCAAAACTTCCACCTTGCGCCCCCCCCCCCCCTTGCACATTGGTTCATTGAGGGGCAAATCGCAATGAGCCTTTATAGACCCCAGGGGCCAGCCGTGCCCAGGGGCTGCTCCCCAGACCCAGGTTTCCCCCTCCCCGCCCCCTGAACTCCCCTGGAGTGCGCATAGCCCCCCCACAAACCCTCCCCACCCCAAGTCCACTCACTGGCTTTGCCGGTCTTGGGCTGCTGCAGCAGCTCGGCAGGGAGGAGCTGCCTTCCGGAGGCACCGGAGAGCCAGAGTGTCCCGCTTGCAGGGGCGGCGAGCCCCAGCCATGGAGGAGCCGGCATGGCGCAAGGGGGCAGCAGCCCTGCAAAGGCGGCGGCGCTGCTAGCAGGGAGCAGCCGCACCCCCTGCCCAGGCTTCTCCCCTGTAGCAGCGCAGCCGCCTTTGCAGGGCTGCTGCCCCCCCCTGCACCGTGCCGGCTCTTCCATGGCTGGGGCTTGCCTCCCTATCTCATCGCAGCATATCTCGTCATGGATCACGTCATGTATTCGGGAGTACTACCACTTGGCGAAGGTGCCCGCTCCGCCGATCACCGCGCACTCCACCAGGGCTCAGGCCTCCTCAGCAGCATTCCTGGCACAGGTCTCCACACAGGAAATCTGCAGGGCAGCGATGGGGTCCTCTATACACACTTTCACCACGCACTGTGCGATCACTCAGCAGGCCAGAGACGATGTGGCCTTCGGACGAGCTGTGCTCCAGTCAGTGGATGACTCTGACCCCACCTCCTGAACTTTGGCTTGAGTCACCTGATTGGAATGGACATAACAAGCACTCGAAGAAGAAGAAAAAACGATTACTCACCTTCTCGTAACTGCTGTTCTTCGAGATGTGTTGTTCATGTCCATTCCAATACTCACCCTCTTTACCCCTCTGTCGGAGCAGCCGGCAAGAAGGAACTGAGGGGGTGGAGGGTTGGCAGGGCTCTATATTGAGCGCCATGAAAGCGCAACTCCAGGGGGCGCCCAGGCCGACCCTACGGACGCTGCTAGGGGAAAATCTTCCGGCTGGCGTGCATGCGGCGCGCACACACCTGATTGGAATGAACATGAACAACACATCTCGAAGAACAACAGTTACGAGAAGGTGAATAACCGTTTTTTATTTTCCTTCTGAGGACTCTCTCCAGTTAAAGGCAGAGGGAACAAAGGATATTATTAAAATGAAAGCCTGAGTTAATACTTTACATTCCAAATGCTTTCATTGTTTTTCCTTTTTGTTTTCTGTACTTCTAGTAAAAAGTTAGAAGACTTTTTAACAGTGGGTTTGCCATGGTGCTAAATAGACAGACATTTCTGTATACCAAACTCCAAATATTGTTTAAAACTGTTTAATGTTGGACAGTTTCAGGGTTATGTTAACACCTTTGACTCTTTGGGCCTATTTATTCCATCTAAATTAATACAACAGTGTCACCCAGGGATTCATGGTAATAACCATCAAATAAATGGTTGGTTGTTGAGACTGCTAAGGGTTAGTGTGCTCCTTTCTGACATCAGAGTTGATGTCTTTCTCATGAACATGCACTCTTATCTCAGATTGGGATTTTTGGTGTTTACAGTGGGGATGCCATTGAAACCTTTTTCTAGTGNTTCTAGTGTCTATTAGTGGCAGATATTCCTTGACAGAAGACTAAATAAATATGTTAAAACTTAATTCATTGGCTGATGGGAGTTTGTAGCCTCCCAATTCTAGGGGATTTGGGAGCTAAGGTAATTGTCCTCAAGCAGATTAGAAAGAAACCACTAGCAGTGATGAAAGTTTGGCCATGTGAGATCTTGATCTCTGAGCCCAAGATTTAGAGCCTTTTCCAACTGGGATGCAGAAATTATTGGCATGTTGGATGCTGTGATTTGGAGTGCCAAGTCAGGACTCTTGTTAATGGTAATGAAGAAAGATAAGCTCCTTCCCAAAATTGACTTTGGAAGGATTTCCTGCTCTCTGATATTATTTGGTAGTTACTAGTATGCATGTTAATAAAGTTGTCTCTGATAGCTCCACTTTTCCACTAATTTGTGTGCATCTTATCTGCTATATTTGCAGTAGTGAACAAATTTTTTTCCCTTTACTCCAACAATGGATGAACACCAAGAACAAAGCTGTTCTAAATCTGGAAACTGGCACTTTCTGATAATTCTGTATTCACAGTAATGACTGAAGACTGAGGCCAGGTCTACACTAGAGTTAGGTCAACGTAACCATAAGGCAGTTTACGTCAATGTAATTATGTAAGTGTCTACACTAGAATGGTGCTCCCACCTATAGAAGTCATAGAATTGTAGAAGATTAGGATTGGAAGAGACTTCAGCAGGTCATCTAGAGGTCGGGGGACGCGTAAGCAGGACCAACCCCAACTAAATCATCCCAGCCAGGGCTTTGACAAGCCGGGTCTTAAAAACCTCCAAGGATGAAGACTCCATCATCTCCCTAGGTAACCTATTCCAGTGCTTCACCCCCCTCCTAGTGAAATAGTTTTTCCTAATATCCAACCTAGACCTCCCCCACTGCAACTTGAGACCATTGCTCCTTGTTCTGTCATCTGCCACCACTGAGAACAGCCTAGCTCCATAACAGCTAGTTATCTCATCATAGAAGGCAATCAGTTTGGTCAGGCATGACTTGCCCTTTGTGAATCCATGTTGACTGTTCCTGATCACCTCTCTCTCCTCCAAGTGCTTCAAAACAGATTCCTTGAGGACCTGCTCCATGATTTTTCCAGGGACTGAGGTTAGGCTGACTGGTCTGTAGTTCCCCGGATTCTCCTTCTTCCCTTTTTTAAAGATAGGCACTATATCTTTAACTTTTTCTAGTCGTCCAGGACTACACAAGTCGCCCACTACATCAACCTAATAACTCCATCTCTTCAAAAGGCGTAACGCTTAGGTCGATGTAGTTAGGGAAATGCATTACTTACATCACCTGTTGGCTGTCAGCCTTGCACAGGGCTCACAACCTGGAGCCCCACCACTGGGACTGACAGGCTGGAGCCCCACTGCCACCTTCCAGTTAGGGATTGGGCAGGGGCGGAGGACAGCCTGAGCCTGGCTGCCTCCCGTTGAGGGATTGAGGAGCGGGGTAAGAGGAGCCCGAGCCCAGCCGCCTCCTGGTGGCTGTAGGTTGACCTAACTTATGTCAATTTAATTTTGTAGTGTAGACAAGCCCTGAGTTAACAAAACTAAATGAAACAGCACAGTTTCATCCTTAAATTTGCTCATAAGCAAACATTAGAACAATGTTATAGCTTCACTTTATGGAGCAATCATGGTGTGTTGATTCAAAAGGGAAAGAAGCAGTATAACTGGAATATATTTAATTCAGAAGATGAAACTGAACTTCAGACATGAGCTTCTGACTAATAATTAACAGTGAAGTATACTCTTGTGCAATATAAGGTATACAAGGAACTTTATGTTGTGGTTTCTTTAAGTTTGTGAGTCATGCATAAGAACTCCAACTCTGAAAGGTTGGTTTCTGCTGTTTATAAAATACATAAGTCCAAGAAAAACTAAAGTATCACTGAGTAACAAGACATGCATATAGAAAGAACACTGAGTTCGGCAGCTTCAGTATGTGTTAAAAATGACAGAGGATAAAAGTACTGCCTAAATTAAAAATATATAATTAAAATAGTTTAAAATGTAGTGAGACTTTGAAAATATAGCTTAAGCAGTATGAATCAAATTGCAGGACACTTCCTGGGAAAGTAATGACTGCCTGGAAGGAGCTGGTGGCTCTAAAGCTCAATCAAGGGCTATTTACTTGAACAGGTTGTTAATTCCCAGGAAGTACCCAAATCCAAAATCGATGTTGCTATTCTAAAATGGAAAAAGCCATAGGTATATGGCCATTTAAAAAAAAAAGTATGATGCAGTTGATTGATCATTTCTATAAAATTTATACCCTGAACATTAAACATTTGGTGTGCTTGAATCATATCTAAATATTCCATTCAGTTTATTATGTGTTTCCTTCTTAGACTGTTTCTGAGTTTCATAACCTGTTTTTACTGCTATATGACTAATCATTTTACTGTAGTATTGATTTCAAGTTTAACCTGTTGTGAAGATTATTTGGTTTGGTCATGTGATGCTGACATCAGTCCCCTTTTTCTGAATTCTTGGGACTATGGAAACAAAATTGGGCAAGAGCATATACAAATCTTACGAGTCTGACAATCTGGCATTTATTCTTGGAGTCTGATGCTAAAGCTGAATATGGAAATACATTTAATTATACTAGAAGAGTAGCTGCCTAGAATCAGAATTTGTAGAGAAAAATTGTTTTACAAGTTAATACAATGATGTAAGATAACAAAAGGAAGGACAATTAAAGTTAAGCGTGACACTGGGTCTTTAATACATCCCATTGTTCCTAAGTTATATGTGTGTTCAAGATAAACCTGAGATTGTGGGTGCTACCATAGTAGTAAATAATATGTGGCAAAAATAATTTTTTTACTACTTCTGTAGAGACCACAAAGCTAAGAGAGTGCAAGTTGGACTCTATTCCTTCTTATGCATCATCAACAGAATTATTTATAAAAATCCAATTACATAGCCGTCAGTTACACCAGCACAAATCCAGTGGAGGCAAAAAATTACACAGCAGAGAGTGAGGGTTTAATATGGTTTGCCAAACCTTTACTACTGGTGATGATGCATAAGAATGAGAGAACACCTCAGGTTCAGGTTCGAGGAGTAGGAGTAAACAAATCTATTTTTGCTTGTAAAATGGAGAACATTTTATCTAGAAGTAACTGACACAATAAAAATAGAATTCTGTGATCCCACTTCTAAAGAGAAGAATCACACTTTAAATCAAATCAGTTTTGTTTTACTGTGGTGTTGTATGTAAATGAATCAGTGATCTTCAATTCTGTTATTTGATTAAAGCAAGCATTCACATATACCCATCTTTTCAGATGCATTAACAACCTACAATTTTTGAATAAAGGATTATTTTATACAATTGCTTGAGCACATTCATTGTTTCCAGTACTTAGCCTTAAAAATGCATGTTTCAACCAGACAAGATTAGAAGAGATTATCTGTTGCTATTACTGTATTTCCTATCCTCTTTTCTACCAGCCTTTTAAATAAAGAAAAGACAGCTTTGCTGCGTGTCAAGAATCAAATGGCAGCAGATTTGGAAAGACTTCTAAATCATCGTGAGGTAATCTTCCTATTTTAGCATAACTTTACCATAGATGTTTTTCTGCAATTAAAACTTGGGAAAGTTATATTTTATATTCTATAGATTTTAGAAATATATAGGCAGTGAGTCAGCTGGGCACTTAGAAAAGGGAGTTCTGTCATCTTACTCACTGTGTGATGCTGGGCAATACACTTACTCTTTCTGTCCCTGAGTTTCCTCACCTGTAAAGTAGTTATATTATTACTTACCTGCCTGTTGTCAGTTTAATTGTTGATAAAGTGCTTTGGGTTCTTTGATGAAAGATGGTATAAAATGCAAAATATGATTTTATACTGTATTTAAGAGTCCATTGTACATTAGTTCTCAAAAATGCCGTTAGGTCACTCTTAGTAAATGTATTTGAAGCATTCTTTTAGGATGCATAACTTTTCTTAGTAAAGATTGCAAAGTTTGTGATGCATATGCAATAAAAATGTGCAAATAGAAAATATACATATATTTTATGTAGTATCCTTAATATATGATATTACACAATGCTTTAATAGAGAGATTATTCATTCTCTCATCTAAAATATTGTTACTATAATAGGAACTTTTTAAACATGTGTTTATGGAAGCAGTACTAGGCACCTAAAGGTAAAAGTAGTTCAATTGATTATGAAGAAATACTTAGAACCTTTAAACTAGATTTTTACATTAAGGTAAGTGCCAGAAATTGTCTCTTATTAAAGGTAAAATTTGTGAGGCAGTGATAAATAGACACATCTCAGGGCTTCAACCGTGCCAATGCCTGAAAGGGGGGGTGATATCCTTTATTCATCCACAGAAAGTAGGACAGCATCAACACTGGTCGTCTCATCCGTTGCACTTGCTAAACTTGAAACCATACTTGTTATGGAGTAGGGGTCCCCTCTCTGGATTTTTCTGATAGTTCTAAATAGGAAGGTCAATTATCAGCTGGTAGTTTAGTAGCAACATATTGCAGATCACAAGCTCAGTTTTTGCAGAGGCCCCAATCCTGCAATGGTGGGGTCCATGCAAATGAACCCCTACACTCATATACAAGTTACTGTACTCAGTGGAGCTCTGTGCAGATATAAGGATCTGCTTGTGTGGAGCTCAGTGCAGGAGTGGGATCAGAAAGCAATCAAAGGCAAAAATAAGCTAATAGTTTAGACTTGGGGTGTGAAAAGTTGGCCTGAAATCTGAATGAAATTAAAATTCTCCCTAAAGAAAGATGAGTTTTTAGTAGCAGTACCAAAATAATCTTTGGTGGTAGAAAAATGCTGTGTGTTCCCACAGCACTGAATCAGCCATTGGATTAGAAAAAGGGGAGGGAGATGTCCCTGTCTGCTGTTCTGTTCTCCTGTTTTTAGATTCTTAAACTGTGCATATCACCATGAAATTTGACACTTTCCAGAGTTATGAATAAGGAGATAGCATCCGTCATTTGAAATTTCCTCTTCATTCCTTCCCTAAAAGGGTGTTTTCTGGTTTTTAGCTGTGTGCGCATAATGGGAAGGCCAGGGTGAAGAAATGAGTGTTAGGGCTCGTCTCCATGATAAATTACTCTGTGAATTTACAGCGCACCAGATTGCCACAAAGTAACATTCCATGTGGACACTGCTACAGCACACCAAAAATCCTGGAATGCAACTTGATTAATTAAATCTTTTCTTTTTACATAGTTTGTTTTAGAACTCTCCTGAGTTCTCTGCTTATTAGCATATTTAACCCCAAAAAAAGGAGAATTTTTAAATAGACAGTTAAGTCTTCACACACCACTCTCACCTCCCATACTGGGAGGTATATCTCCTGTAATGGCGGATTCTAAGTCACCAGGTTTTTACAACTGCCCCTCATGTGACAACTATGGTGGTCACAAGGTCTCCCAAGGCACAGGCATTGCCCTAGCAGACATTGCTATTCAAAAGATTCCAGTCTCTCATGCATGGTTCATGTACACACCTAGAGTGGAATCTGTGTGGACAACACATCTCACTGAGCCACAGTTACTGTAAGGTAAGTAACTGTTCTTTCACTTCAGAATTAAAATTTCTGATAAAACAGTATCAAACTTGTTCTTTAATTCTAATTTGAAAAGGTTAAAGATCTTTCCATACTGAACCAGCTTATGTAGTCCTCTGATATAACTTATTTTCAGAATGGACTTCTTTATATAACTCTGAATTGATTGTATTGCTTTTGAAAGGTGGCAGACCTAAAGAGCCTTGAGATTGAAATCCTCTAACTATAAAGCAGAAAGCAACTGTGTATGCTTCCCAATACTACCCCAGCAGAAATGTGCCTCTTCTTTGATCTTGTGGGATGCTGTGTAGGTGTGTCAGACATGTATTCACTCTGCCTGTTGCTAACCCAAATTTAGATTTCACAATTATGATTAGACTTGGGGCAAATGCCTGATACCTTTCAACTTGTTTGAGTTGGTATTTGTTTAGCTTAAATTCATCAAGTAGTAAAAATAATCAACCACAACATTAAAATGATCAACTTATATCAAACCCAACTCACTCTTCCCTTCCACTGAAATTTAAATTATAACTTTTATAAAAATAAGATAGTTTCAGTAGACAAAATCAATATTGCATTATTTCATCTAATTTTGTTTGTTGAATGCAGTCTTAATAAAAAAACAAACATTTGAAAACTAAAATGGCCAGTTTTTGGATCACAGCTGACCTGGACCTCAGCTGAACCAGATGTTTAGTAGTGGAGCTTATGTTTGCATTTTCTTGAATCTAGCAAGGAATTCTTTTTTTGAATGTAACTTTCAGGTAAGCATGCTTTGAGGGTAAATTCACATGTATTGTCTCAATTCTAATCTGAAGTGCAGAGATACAGACATTTGAAAATTCATTACTGTGCACAAAAAATATTGCATTCCCTAAGAAACAAAATGTGAACCAAGGTATATCAAGTTAAATTTGAGACAGGTGTCTGTCATGTTTATATAGTAAATATAAAAGGTCAAATTAATTTTCTTAAATGCTGTTTTTACTGTTCATATTTCATGAACCATTGAGCAAATGTTGAAATATTAGTTTCTCTAGCAAGGTAATCCTCTGCAAACAGTTTGCTTTAAACAAGTTAATTCTAATTATTTTGGTAACTTGATGTGACCACTCTGATATGACTATGAAATTCTATGTTGTGAGACAGATGTAGAGTTCCAAACTATAGTTAGCCTTCTCTTTTTTATTTCTGTTTCACTTCCTGGAAAAGTTTTGTCCGTGATAATTCTGTAGTTCTAAATTAATCTATACAAATATAGAGATTTTGTTATTACCAAACTGTAGTTCAGTCACTGTGACTTAAAAGAACAATCACAGAAAAGCCCCATTATCTAGGATAAATATATGGCATGGGGGGGAGCGATAGCTCAGTGATTTGAGCATTGGCCTGCTAAACCCAAGGTTGTGAGTTCAGTCCTTGAGGGGGGGTCACTTAGGGATCTGGGGCAAAAATCAGTACTTGGTCCTGCTAGTGAAGGCAGGGGGCTGGACTCAATGACCTTTTAGGGTCCCTTCCAGTTCTATGAGATAGATATATCTCCATATATTATTATATTATTATTATTTTTAACAAGGGGAGAAAATTGCTTTCATGGATTTCTATGGATGCTTTTAAGAATTGATTATTGCAGTTTGAGATATACTGTCACTTATAATAACTGTGTAAAACAATTTTGTCAATCTTTTCTACTAAAATATATGAAAAAGGGATTATTTGAAACATTGTTTCTTTTTCTGCCAATGAGAATTGTAATTGTGCATTCTTATGTCTGGATTAGATTTTAGAATGTTCCACATAATAATTCTTTAGTGTCTAACTTTGTGCGTAGGTTGGGGATAGGAGGTTGGGGTTGTTTGTTATAACCTGCATCGTGTCAATTTCACACACAATTTCATTCTCTAATCTGACAATTATTGTTCATTAAAGATCTGGCCCAAATCAAACTCCAGATACAAAATCACCCTGATTTTTGAAAAAATTGCTTCTGAAACTGAATTTTATGGATTGTCCTCTATCCTTTTAGGGACCAAGCCAAAACCCTGAAATTGAGAAAAGTTATTTTCCAAATTTTGTAGTTTAAACCCACCAATACTGATAATACTAAAAAAAAAAAAACTTTATAAATGGATTATCTGAAGAATGGCCTGAAATGGAGTCTAATGAAGTACGTTTTAGAAATGTGTACTAAATGCTCTGAATTGCCAGTTTGAGAGGTAGTCAGCAGATTATTAATTCAAAATTAATTTATTCCTTTTGCACTTCTCAGAATTTCCAGCCCCACTCATACTGCCAGCATGCAATTAGGCATGCCCCATCATGCAGCATTCTAGTGATACCAAATCAGCCATTGTATCCTGCAGTTGACTAGAGCCAGCCTCTAAGAGTATGTCTACACAGCCTGCGGGAGTGAGCCTCCCAGCCCAGATTGACAGACTTGGGCTAGCAGGCTTTTCCCTAGCACTCTAAAAATAGCTGAAGTTGTGGCTCAGGCTGGAGCTTGGGCTCTGAAGCCCACCCTCCTCCCTAGTGTGTCAGGTAATTGAGAGAAGGGTTTCAATGTTGTGGAGTTTTGCAAGGAGTCTAGTAATGTTTCCACCATGAGGTGTAAAATAATAGTGTGTTGCCAAAACTATGCAACATTGGTTAATAAAAATAAAAAACTGTTGATCCACATAGGCTGTTTCTCATCTGAAGTAGTTTCCTGGTTAATATGATTTCCCCACTATAATGTATACTGAGACGTCACTCACAGTGACAGCCAGCAATGCAAGAAGGGCTGGATAGCATAGAACCTAAACAACAACAAAACGGCTTAGGCAAGTTTGAATCTGATTGCATGCTGAATACCTTTCTCACCATGGGTATTAAGGGAAATCAGCAAATATTTCCCAAATTGATGTTGTTTTGTCAAATTCCTTTGCAGTTCACTTTTAAAAAACAGATAAAAATAAAATTATTGATGTTTTTACAATAGAATCTTTTACCTGGGCCCTCTATAAAGGATAATGTTTATTCACTGAAAAGAGAGACAGAAATAGGGTGCATATTTGGGGGAAGGGGGAAAAGGTTAAAAAATGCAGCTAATGTTCAAAGAATAAGAAAGGGAAGGCAGAAAAACCAAGAAACAAACTATTAAGGCAAAAAGGATCATTGTATGCATAAGAGCTACAAAATGTCTTTATTATATTCATTTGTTTTCTTTAATTTTTTTCCTCTACCTTTCGTCACCTTGTTTCTACTCCTAAAGCAACCATTTTTTGTACTTTTAAGGCAGATCTCCTCCACTGGTTATGTTGTGTTTTGAATTCCACCAAATAGCACTTTATTATTTGATTTATTGAAATCTTCATACAGGATGGCTCTATTTGGCTGATCTCAGCTAGTTTATAGTGAGGCTTTGTTTCCAAGGCAAGGCTGCTTGCCATCTTAACACTAACAGAAGGCATGTACATAGAACCAGAAATAGTGTAACATATATTAAGAATAAAAATTACACCTTCAAAAACAGAAAGTAACTATTAAAAATGGTTTAATCTTGCAGCATATTAATCTTATATCTTTTACAGGATGAAGGATTTTTTTAACACAGCCAGCAGATATTCAGTCTATAAATACTTGTTAAATTAAGTATTATGGTTTTGAATGGTTAGTTCTGTAATGAAACATTATCACTGTCAGTCCTGCTTTTTATTTGGATTAATTACCCATATTACACTAGTATTTCTTGGTAGGATTTACCTTATGTTGCCTATGTTTTCCATGTAAGCAGTGCTACAGTACAGGGAATATGTTAAGGTTTCTAGGCTTTCACTCCTACCTGCTTAGGACCTTATCCTGCAAACCAAGCACACACAGAAATCTTACTGAAGTCAGTGTGAGTTCTATGCATGGTAAGTTTCTGGGGTCAGGCCTTAGGGTATGTCTATACTGCAATGTAAACCAGGATTAGTGGGACTCAAGTCAGCAGACCCTGGGTTAGAGAACCTAGGGCTTGAACGTCTGCACTGATTGTCAACCCTAGGTTAAGAATTTCCTAACCCAGGCCTGAACCCGCGGCTATGGCAACCACACTGCAGCACACAGACCTGAGTCAAACCAACCATATCCCATACTCCCTCGTGCCCTCCTGAGATGTGGCTGCTGTAGCCATTTGACCATGGTGCAGTGTGGGAAAGCCTGACTGTCCACCCTGCACATTATAGGAAGTTTGAACAGCCTGCCAACAAATCCTGTTGAGCAGCCATTTAGGTCTGTGCACTCCTAGCAACCAGAGACAGCAATATGGAGGAGGCAACATTTGAAGAACTTTTCGCTTGTGCTTTCACTCCTGTGTCAGGAAAAGGACAGAGCTGTGAGACGCTGGTGGACATTTCAGCAATGTTTTCTGACCCACCAAAGGCGCCTGACGGAGCTTATGATGGAACAGAAGGAAGAGGGAGGAAGAGGAGGGCATGGACACAGCAGACTTGAACTGGCTGATGCTGCTCATGACACTTAGATTAGCCCCTGATGCTCCCTCCATAGACTGGTGCTTCAGGAGCAGGACTACAAGCATAGACTGGTGAGACCACATTATTAAGCAGACCTGGGATGACCAGAAATGGGTCCAGAATTTTCACATGAAGAAAGTAGGTTTCAAGAACTTTGTGAGCAACTTGCCTCAACCCTCCAGCGTAAAGACACACCCATGAGGGTGGCCAAGTCGGTCCAGAAATGGGTTGCTATAACTATCTGGAAGCTGGCTATCCCAGACTGCTCTAGGTTGCCAACCAGTTTCGTGCTGGAAAGTTGACTATGGGTAAAGTGGTGGTGGAAGTTTCTGAGGCAGTCAGGCATGTGGTTTGCCCCAAGGTGGCAGGCATAAAAGATATTCCTGAAGTAATTGCTGGCTTTGAGAGAATGGGGTTTCCAAACTGCACCAGGGCCATTGACTCAGATCGCTACGTGCAGGAGCACAGAAAAACTCCTTGTGGAATTTCAAGGACATAAAATTGTTACTTTTTTGAACTTCAGTATACTGTGAGAGGGATACTTCAGACCATGGACACTCACAAAGAAAAATTGATCCATCCGCCTTTCCTACACTGTGTTTGTGTATAACAACACCAATCATGCCTCCATTGGCTGAAGCCCCTTCTTCACCAACTGCGGCTTTCATCCCTGTTTCCACTCTGCACTGCCAACAGCTTCCCAAAATCCTGGATTTACCAATATGGTTTGGCAGATCCACTGCATCCAGGAAGAGCAAAAGCATCACCTCGAAGACACTAAGAAGGCCTATAAATAACACGCAGACCTCCAGAGATGAGAGGGTCTGGTCTTAATGAAGGATCAGAAGGAAGGGCTATCTACCAAGAACCTCCACACAGGCAGGCCATCTCACAAACCGGACCATTAGTATCTCGAGCCATGCTAAATTTGCCAACAAATTAACCCTCATCACTTTTAAGCTCCACTTGCCTAAGTCTCTCAGAATACATCCCGTTTTCCATGTCTCACTCTTGAAAGGGTTAACGGAAAACTTGTTCCCTGACCAGATGCAGTCACCGCCTTCACCTCTTCAGGTCCAAGGTATTGAGGAATACTTAGTCCATGCCATCCTGTACGCTAAGTTGAGGTGAGGAAAGTTATGGTACCTTGTGGATGGTGAAGGTTATGGCCCTGAGAAGCAGTCTGGAGAACCTGCCAGTCATGTACATGCCCCTGAACTGGTGGAGGCTTTCCACAAGAGCCACCTAGACAATCCTGGTCTAATGACACCTCGGTGTCGTCCCTGAGGGGGACTGATGTAAGGAGCTGCAGGGCTATAACCTGGGGTCTGCTGATCACTGACCAACTGCAGTCAATGGGCTTTGAGCCTGGTGGGGCCAAGCACTACAGGATGTGCCGCTCACAGAGGATGTGCCGCTCACAGAGGATGTGCCGCTCACTGTCTGATTGACAGTGCTCCCAGGGCCCCAGTTGGTCCGGGTGCCCTACTTAAGCCTGAAGGGGACACCAAGAAGGGGTCTGTACAACTAGGAGGATCCCCAGCCCAGCCAGTTTCTACCACAGGCCCTCCTCCTTTGCCTTGCTTTGGTTCCTGGCTCTGACTTCAGCTCTGATCCTCTGCTCTGGTTTCTGGCTTCCAACTCTGGCTCTGTCCCTCAGCTCCAGCACCATCTGCTAGGCCTGATCACCCACATCCTGGCCATGGAAGTCTGTGGTAGAGGTGGGAATTGAATGAGGAGCTCTTGAATCCTCCTCCAGTTCTCAATCACAACCATTCTTCCTCCCTTAGTTATGTTTTTCTCCAGTTTAAGACTTTGGGAAGAAAATATTTGTCAGTTTGTTCTACTTTACTTCAAATAATGATAAAAATGAATATTTTATTTCCACTGTTTATTAACTTGTTTTACTACTTATGAACTGTTGTTTTTTTTAACTTGGAAGTAATATAATTAATCCACTTGCCTAAATGATTTTGACAAACTAATTAGACTTTTGTTCTGTTTTGTCCTGAGAATTTAGGGCCAGATTCATTTTTAAAATATCTGCCCTTGATATAAAAGGAGGCCACACAAAGGCTCTGAAAAATCATTTTTCAAAGACTTGTGAGGTCTTTTACAGCATGGAAATCAAAATTTCTTTTTTAACTGAACCCTTGAAAGTATACTTTGTATATATTTCTCATAATTGAACCTGCCACACATGCACACACTACTTTATAAAAGCTGTTCTCAAACTGTGGTCCTTGGGGCACTTTCTGATGGACCCAGAAAGCTGGCAGGTCATATGGTGCTGGCTCCTCATTCACTTCAGCCACTTGTATAGGCATATGGGCTCTTGTAGAAACAGCTGGAAATAAAGAAGAGTCATCATCCAAGCTCTCTTTCCTAGAAGCCATTACTACTTAGCTAGAAGAGGAGAAAAGGGAGCTTATCTGAGGGGCTAGAACTGGTAGCAGAGTTAGTAGAAAAAATTGGTAGCTATGTTTTGACCAGGGAAGCACAGGACCAGGCAGCTGGGCAACATGTGCCAAGGAGAGGACCAAGTATCAGAGGGGTAGCCGTGTTAGTCTATATCCACAAAAACAACGAGGAGTCCGGTGGCACCTTAAAGACTAACAGATTCATGGAGTGAAAATTACAGATGCAGGCATAAATATACTGACACATGAAGAGAAGGGAGAACCAGTGTTGACAGGGCCAATTCAATCAGGGTGGATGTGGTCCACTCCCAATAATTGATGAGGAGGTGTCAATACCAAGAGAGAAAAAAATGCTTTTGTAGTGAGCCAGCCACTCCCAGTCCCTATTCAAGCCCAAATTAATGGTGTTAAATTTGCAAATGAATTGTAGCTCTGCAGTTTCTCTTTGAAGTCTGTTTTTGAAGTTTTTTTGTTGAAGTATGGCTACTTTTAAATATGTTNCTCCATTTATTCTTTTATCCATAATTCATTTATTCTTCTGGTATGTGGGTCATAAACAGCATCCAGAGGTTTCTATGCTTATGGAGCTTATGCACCTATGGAGCCCAGAGAGCCACCCTCCCAAGTAACCACTTTCCTCAATGTGTTCCTCTGCCTGCAGTTGACTTAAGTTCCAGAGGCCTGTTAGCCTTCTATATCCCATGCCAGCATCCTAGGGGAGAGCAGCAACCCTGTTTCCTCCTCATTATGCTTCCCCTGTACTCTGGGCCATAAGGTTTCTCTTCACTGGATGGAAGAAAGTGCTAGGGGCTTTTACCCTTCTTTGTCCCTTTGAGATTTGGGGTCTCACCAAGCGTCTGTGCCCCCATAATTCAGTCCCATTAACCTGTTACCCTCATCTCTACATGTCCTCCTTTTATCTCGATGTATCCCTTTTTCCCCTACTGTGCCTCTTGTTGGATCCCCTGATCCCACACTATCTCATTCTCTCCCATCTTTGACATTGGTGCAACAGAATGGGTGGCAAAATGGGCCACCTGCACAAATCTCTCTCTCTCTCTCTCCTTCATTACACACTAGTCACACAATTGAAGTGCGGCCTGCTCTGGTTTGAACTGTAACTGAATTGTGCTGAGGGAGAGTGGCTGGTGGCAGCTTGGGTCAGAGAGCCACTGCATTCGAGGGACGCTATGGAGCCACTGACTGTAGCAGCAGCCAGAGGTGGATTAGGGTTTTGTGGGGCCCTGGGCCACAGCAGTCGCCCCCCCCCCCCCCTCGCCCCATACTTCTGCCGGGGAAAAGGGGGCCGGGGCATGGGGGCAGGGAAAGCCCCCACGCCCCGACCTCACTCCACAGCAGAAGCTCCAGGCGGGCAGGAAGAGCAGGGCAAGCCCCTGACCCCGCTCCCTAGCAGGAGTGCCGGGCAGAGTGGGCCCGGTTTGCACAGTGGCTAATCTGCCACTGGCAGCAGCTTCCATATGCAAAAGAGGGCATGGAGAGAAGTTGTGACAGGAGGGCTCATAAAAGCATTGGAGCCAGAAGGAGAAGGCACTAAGCACATGAGCAGGGCAAGAGAACAGTGAATCTCAGGAAAGGGAAACCGCTTGATGGGGAGGAGAGAGGGAGCTGGAGAGGTATCTGAAGGGGGCTGGAAGGAAAGGATTGGGAACAGGTGCCTCAAATAAATTATGTCCAGCCCTGATCCTTTCCTTTTTTTTATTTTTTTTTTATTTAAAAGATTGTACATGGTAATTTCAAAATTATTTGTGTTTCCAAAGTGAATTCCTCCTCATCTATGTGCCGTAACTTGTTTAATCTTTAAAAACAAAATCTGACGTACAGTGCTTGGTGCTCTTTTTAAATGTTAAGCTACAGGGTAATTATCATATTTCTTATGCTACATTTATGTTCTGAGATTCTAGTTCCTATTAATGTTCTGCATGTTTTCTCAGTAGAATACAGGGACATTTCTGCATTACAAGTAAGCCCTGGAGCTATTCTCATCTTAAAACTTAGAGAAACAAGTGACATTTACATTGCTAAATGATTGTAGAGAAGTTTCCAGTTCATATTTTGCAGGGGAAAATATGCTCTTAAGCAGCAGTATTTGTCATTTTGTTATCTACTTAGTGATGTCAGGCTTTAATTAAACTTGAATACAAAATGCTATTGAATTTAGGCAGATGAAGGATTTAACAGATGGATACATCCATTCATTTCTTGGTGTTGTACATTTCTGAACAGCAGTTTTCATACAAATTCTTCAAGAATTATCTTTCCATTTGCTGTGTTGTATGCTAAATAATTGCATTCTGAATATTGCTTGCTACCTAGCAATTACTAGGTTTATAATAATGTCACTTCATATAAATACAATATAAATTCTTTTTTTGTATCATTAAAATATTTTTTCACAAAATACAGGAAAAGTTCAACTCACTAATTTGAATTACAAGAGCAAACTGGCATGAACATTTTAAGTAATGTACTTTTTTCAGGGGCAGGTTAAATTTAAAAAAAGAAGAGCGGAATTTAGGAATTTAAGCAATAATTGTTGGCAGAAAGGTCTTCCAAATATTTAAATATTTAATTATATATATTTTTTTCAGTGTTGGCTATTAATTGTTTAGTCATATTGTTAGTTTTCCAGATGTATAGACTTTTTTACTTTCCTTCACTGTGTGATACTATTTGAATATCCTCAAATGTAAACAGAATGTAATATATATTTATGAAATACCAAAAATGGGATGAATCAAATTAAAGGGGGGAGTTACTCAATTGAAGAGATAAGCCCTCATAATCAGTAACTGATTGTGCTTATTATTATGACTATTTTGACACATTAGTAAAACTGAGGGTATGTCTACACTACGAAATTAGGTCGAATTTATAGAAGTCAGTTTTATA